>JAJPUD010000018.1:167664-199464 GCA_023553655.1 Myrmecobius fasciatus | reverse complement strand
TTATTATTATTATTATTATTATTATTATTATTATTATTATTATTATTGCCTCTTTGCTGAGGCAATTGGGATTATGTGACTTGCCCAGGGTCGCACAGCTAGGGAATGTTAAGTGTCTGAGACCACATTTGAACTCAGGTCCTCCTGACTTCAGGTCTGGTGCTCTATCCACTGCGCCATCTAGCTGCCCCTCTAAATTATTTTTGTAATAATAATAAGTCATTTTCGGTCATAGCTGACTCTTAGTGAACCATTTGGGATTTTCTTGGCAAAAATACTGTAATAATTTGCTATTCCTTTCTATAGCTCATTCTATAGATGAAGAAACTGAGATAAACAGTGTTAAGTGACTTGGTCAGGGTCACATAACAAATAGTGTTTGGTCCTAATTTGAACTCAGGAAGATGAATCTTACTGATTCTAAGCCTGGCATTTTGTTCACTGTGTCAACAATTGCCTCAATAATATATGAACATATTTTAATTTCTAATATAGTAAATATTGATATATTTAACCTACATAAACAAAAACTCTTTGGGATTCTCAATAATTTTTAACTGTAAAGGGGCTAGTCTAAGAACAAAAAGATTGAGAACCACTAAGTCAATAACATTTCTTGAAGTCGTTAATTCAGAAAAAAAATGTATCAATATATTTATTTAAAACAGACACTAATACAAATAATTTATTCATTTATTAAATGAAAAGTTTGGATCCAGATGATTTCCAAGGATCATCTAACTTTAACATCCTAGGATAAAAAGACAAATATCCAGTGCTACAATATTGAGAGATTTCCTTCTGTCTATGTATTTAGGAAAGAAACTATCAATGAAACAGAATCTTTTCACTGTTACCATCCATGATTGTGGTTATTATTAGAATGCTAATGAGACCATGATTCCAATTTACTAAAGGTTCACTAGCTTCATTCTGATCCATAGTCATAGACTACACTTATGGCTAAAGATAATTATTCAACCTAGGTCTACACAAAGAAGATTAGAAGAGTGAATTGAAAAGGCTAGTGCAATTGGGGCAGCTAGATAATGCAGTGGATAAAGCACCAGTTCTGAGGTCATGTGGACTTGAGTTCAAGTGTGACATCAGACATTTACTACTTCCTAGCTGTGACTCTGGACAAGTCACTTAACCCCAGTTGCCTCTCAAAAAACAAGAAAAGGCTAGTGCAAATGCCTTATCACCACTGGAAAAACAACAGCCCCAAATGCTTGCTTTCTTGATCAGTAGTCAGTAGTATCATAAAAAACTAAAGGCAACCCACAATTATGTTATTATTAATCATCAATATTATTGCCATTGTAACTTATGGTGGTTTGGGGTAATTATTTTTATCTTGTGCATTTGCAACTGTACAGTTAATAAAATTACTTGGTGGCTTGTGGGACTAGGTATTGATGTTATTTAATCATATTGCTGATAACCTCCCCATTATCTTTATCCAGAATATTTTACAAATGAGTTTTATATATATATCAATGGTGTATCACCATTGACTACCATGTTTCTGCTTTTCAAGTAAGTCAAATTATTGTTAATTAAGGTGGTTTTCAAGCACTTTTGGTCTTTAGAAATTTATTCTCTCTAATTAAACTTAATATGAAAATTTTTATAATTGATATTTGTGTCTTTTCTGACATTTCCTAATTTTCAACATGAATAATGAGTTTAAATAGATCAGATTAGAATTGTTTTAATAGTACATCATATCTTTAAAAAAATTTCCTCACTTTGTATTAATTCTTATCATTTCTCTAAGATGGCAGTGATTTAATTATACACACACACATAGATAGATAGATAGATAGATAGATAGATAGATAGATAGATAGATAGATAATTGACTCAGGAATTATTCCAGTATTAGTAATGATTAATTTCCTCTCTGTTAAAATAAAATCTAGTTATTTACTGGGGTGATAATATTTGTTACTTATCAGATCTTCTAATTCTTCTCTTAAAGGAAGTTTTCATGATGTCCCAGTTTTAGGTTCATAGTCTGCTTGTCTTTGTCCTCTCTCATTCTGCTCCTGAATTGTATTTTTTGACACATTTTCACCACATTTGCCTATTACTTCAATTTTGCACTGAAGTCACCAAGTATTATCAAAGTGCATGTTGATTTAATTTGGTGGTCTTATTGAGTTCTTTATAGAATTTCTCTACTTCATTGCTTACAACAGATGTAGGTAAATAAGTTACATTTATTTTCATGGTGTTCATCTTGAAAATCCTTAACATAATCACTGCAAAATGAGATGACCAAATGTCCCATGAAATTATGTTTCTTGTTGCCTTTGGATTCATGTTAAAAGTATTTCTGCCAACGGCTTCATTTGCTTTTCCTGGGAGAATCTGTGAGTTGTCCTTTCACTGAGCTGCAATATCTTTTCTGTTTTCAGATTTCATTTATAGCAAGAATATCAAGATGCAAAGAATTTCCTTTGGTTCAAGAAATTCTTGGACATTTGAGTGTCACAGACCCTTTTGGTAGCCTTATAAAGCTCATCTCAGAATAATATTTTTAAATGAAAAAGATATGTAGTATTATAAAGGAAACCAATCATTTTGACATATATATGTATAAATATATATATGTATATGTTTTAAAATGGGTATATTTTAAAACCCTAGGTTAATAAGTTCTCCTCAATCTGTAAATCTACTAATTGGTCATTGGACAATGATCTTACATTTAGAATAACAAAAGGTAAATTAATGTTTATGAATGAATGTCCTAAAAATTGTGATCTTTAGCATTATCTACCCCTTCCCCTTTATATTATTTTCCCACCATCATTACAGAAGCAGAAAGCATACAAATCTTGATATAGTGGGTTTCCATGGCCAAGAAATTTGTTATCTTGTATAAATATGTATACATATATTCGATTTGTCATATATTTTAACATAATTAACATGTATTAGACTA
The DNA here is from genome assembly GCA_023553655.1 of Myrmecobius fasciatus. Classification (NCBI taxonomy): domain Eukaryota; kingdom Metazoa; phylum Chordata; class Mammalia; order Dasyuromorphia; family Myrmecobiidae; genus Myrmecobius; species Myrmecobius fasciatus. The sequence goes on along the minus strand of JAJPUD010000018.1, from coordinate 196,511 downwards.
CCTGCCATCTAGGGGAGGGATTGAGGGGAAGGAGAGAAAAATCTGGAACAGAAGGCTTTGCAAGGGTCAATGTTGAAAAATTACCCATGCATATGTTTTGCAAATAAGAAGCTTTAATAAAAAAATGAATGTAACTGAGGAAAACATTAAATAAATAAATAAATGATTTGGGAATTTTGAAAAAAAAAAAGAAATTTATCATCAAGGGATGTATCTATTAGTGTTGAGCTTCTCTGGACTAGGCTGGTCCTTGGAAATCAGACACATTCTGTTACTGGAATCTAAGATTTTCCATTTAAACCCATCAGAGTGATGCTGTGCAGATAATAGGTTTGGAGAAGCCAGAGTCACCTTGACCTGTGAAGAACTATCTGAGTAGAATTTTGTATATTTAGCAAGAATGAGAAGTTAAAATAGGAAGCTCCTCATTAGTGGGTTGGATTGGCTTTCTCTTCTACACTGTTTTCCTCCCCTCCTTCCCTGGCAGCATCCCCAGAAGCAGCTTAATGTCATGTCTCAGAATTTTGGTCCCCTAGTGCTTGTCAAAGAATTTCTCAAAGAATTTTGTACATACCTACCTGCTTACACATTGTGCCTTCACAGTAGAAAATAAGCTCTTTGAGGGTAAGAACTGATTCATGTTTGTCTTTATGTCTGTATTCATCCCAGTATCTTACATTTACTAAATGCTTGTTGGCTTGGTTTGGTCCCTTTTTCTATCTTAGGTGTGATATAGTAGAGAGTGACCTGGATTTGGAGTAGAAGACCTGGGAATTAATCTTTACTCTGCTGTATACTATGCCCTGTGACCTGGAGAGGGTTGGATTAGTTCATCTTGAAAGTAGTTTCTGACTGCAAATTTATAAGCCTATGAGTTCCTATGGGTAGGAGGGATTAGGCTGTGCAGTCCTGTGTTTCTGAGGCAGTTCAGTGGTGCAATTACAAAAAACCTTTTCCTTTCAGGGTTGTTCATCCACCTTTGGGGTCCACCTGTCACCCAACTCTCACCTGTGGCTCCAAGAAGCTATTGCATGTGCAGAATGGACCACACTCTAGTAAAACTGCCTTGGTGGATGGGCAAAACCAGATTGAGGGTAACTGATGAGCCTCAAAGTTGTCTCTACCCCAAATATATGAAGACTTCTCTCATACACAGTGGACAGGGGAGAACAATTTGTTCCAATGGCCATGTAGTTGGTTGAAGCAGGCACTGGGGAGGACTTTACAATGGGATCAGGCATAGAAGATCCCAAGGAGTCATTCACCACATCCTGGGTCATTGCCAATTATCTTGACTTTTGTCTTACCACTGGATTTCATTTCCTTTCTTTTTTTAAGTAGAAAAATTATAGGACTTTAATTTTTCCAGCCTAGTATTTTTAATAATTTTATTTTAAACTTAAATACAAATAAAAAAGGAAAAAAATGCCTTGTACACAGAAGACCATAAAAGAGGATTCAATATAAAACAATTAAAATTCAATTTAAGATGAAATTAATTTCCATTTGAAGAAAACCTGTAGAATAAATATTACATAGTGTTTTCAAGGCTTCCCAGCTTTTCTTTGCTTCCTTGTTACTGTTCTTTTGTTCTCTGCTGTGAAATTTTTGCTTTTATTTTTTGCTTTATTTTCCCCTTCCTTTCCTTCCACAATATGTAAGGTTACAATTAAGCATGTGAATGTGTAGATATATGTAGATATAGATAGATAGGTATATGTAGAAAAAAAGTCAATAAGTGGTATAGTAGATAGAGCACTGGGCTTAGAATTTATTTATTATTAATTTTTTTTTTTTTTTTGCTGAGGCAATTGGGGTTAAGTGACTTGCCCAGGGTCACACAGCTAGGAAGTATTAAGTCTGAGACTAGATTTGAACTCAGGTCCTCCTGACTTCAGGGTTGGTACTCTATCCACTACTCCACCTAGCTGCCCCACTGGATTTAGAATTTAAAAATATCTTAATGTGATCTTAGATATTTACTAGCAAAGTGACCCTGAGCAAGTCACATAATCATTATCTGCCAGTTCCTCATCCATAAAAGGGGGATAATAATAATAATAATAATAATAACATCTAACTCTCAAGGCTGTTGTAAGCATAAAATGAGTTATTTGATATTTGTGGAGTGTTTTGGAAACTTTAAAGTGATATATAATTGCTATTATTATAATTATAATTGTTGTTGTTGTTATGAGTACTGAAACTGACCAGATAATAACCAATCAGTGGTAAACCCTGGTATGGACAGCAGTGAATTTAGAGAGGACTTTAGTTTGAGTTTTAGTTCTGCAAGTTATTAGCTATATGATCTTGGCCAAGTCATTTTCCCTTTCTCAGCTTTGATTTCCTCATTTGCAAAACAGAGATAATAATATTTGTGCTAAATACCTCACTGAGTTTTAAAATTAAAATGGGTTAATGTATGTAAAACACAAATAAGTGAATTATTATTATTATTATTAGTTCTGCAGACATCTCTGGGATAGGGATTAAATTAACAATTCAGTTTAGGAAGACAGAGTTCCACTGAAGAATAAAAAAAAAAATCTAAGTGTTGCAAATGGCACATAGTAAATTAGATGGATTCTTCATGGGCCCATTTGTTTGTAGTCTTAAAAGGCTTGATGCAAAGTGCTTCTCTGAAAGCAGAGAGACCCTAGCCACCTCTAAGAGGTTTTGGCTGACAGTGCAAAAGGGTTGATTTTATAAATGTCTCTCCTGAAGGGCTAATTATGGAACAAAACCATTCTTGAAAATGGCCCTATCTTTTAAAAACAACAAGATTTTTCGTATTACAAGTGAGACAAAAAATAAGGCTCGAAAATAGTTCCCTGAATGCAAGAGAACATGACGTCATGGGTGCAAATTATCCTTAGGAAAGGGCAGGTCAACATAGCTCATATTCTAACTTTTCTTGTTATTCAGATAACAATTCCTAATCCTTTTTAGTTTAGAAATAATTCTATAGTTTAAAGATCAAGACTTTCCTTCTAAGACAAAATGTGTTCCATAAAAACAGTTTTATCATCACTTACATTAGCTGTATTTTAATTTTTCATAGATGATCAAATGCTTATTTAGTGCAATCTTTCTGCTGAATTCCCTATTTTCCTAAACAAGCTATTCCAGTAATTGTAATAGCAACAACACTCCTTTTGTATTATTCACTGGAGTCTTTAAATCCAGGTACTCAAACTTTGGGCAGGCACCAGCTCATTAATTCTTATTATCTTCCATGAATCTAGCAGGTGGTAAATGGCAGGAACTCCATTTTCTCAGTAGAAAAGAAGAGTAATCAAATGACTTGAACTAACCCCCCTAGTAAGTCGGCAGTAGGCCTAAAAACAAAGCTCCAGCCTCAGCCCCTCTCCCACCTCCCAAATTTCATTGGTTGGGGGTCTCCCCCCTCCAAGAAGAGGCTAATTAGATTACAAAAGCAGAGAAATGAAGTCTTTTAAGAAAAGCCTGGTATAAAAGACTTAACAAAGTTAGAGAAGTTCCCTGATTAAAGCCCAACAAATATCCTTAGCTCTTCTTTTCAGGGCTGATGCAATTAGCTTGTTAAAAAGAACACACAAGTTTAACAGGTGGCCACGGCTTCAACTGTGGCTTTCCCAGAATCAATTGTTAAGTAAATATGAGATAGTCAATTTTCTTTTCTTTTTTTTTTAAGAGATAAATAAGGCCTTCATTTAAACAAAAGTCTTAGCTTCAATTTACTTCACAAACAACTTTTAATCATTATCCCTACATGCTTGGTACAGTGTTGGGTACCATGCAGATCAATTCAAATAAACACTTTCCTCTCCCCTTAGACATTTACTACCAACAGGAGGCTGTGTTACTTTGGTCAAATGCAGCAAATAACAAATTAGAACAGGAAACTGGGTGAGTTTCCTGAGAAGATATAAAAGTAAGAACCAAACTGTCCTAAGAATGAAATAAATATTGACATTCTGATGAGAGGATGAGTTTGTGAGGAGACCACTGGAAATGTTGGTTTTAAAATCAGGTATGCTTTGTTTAAATGTGTTTTTTTTTCAATGTTCAAATGAAAGACAAACCGGCCTATCCTTTTTAAAAATCAGGAGAGCAAGCTAGAAGCCTGCTAGGGTGGTTAATAACTAACTCAAACAAATTCAATGGGAATTAATGTTTACACAAGGGTGGGCTTCAAAGTGCAGAGAACAAGGCAGTATCAACTGTGAGAGGAATAAAAATTTTTTAGTTAATCAGAAAAAGGCCTGAGGAGGTTATGGGAGCTCCTGCTTATGGGCTGAATGACTAGTGAGTGTCTTGTTTCTTTTGGCTTTAGCTTTGCTGTAAGAAACAGAGAAAACCTTAAAACACTGAAAACTTTGGTGTTGAGTCATTTCAGTCATGTCTTATCTTTCCATTTGGGTTTTTTTCTTTTTCTTTTTTTTTGCAAAGATGCTGGAATGGTTTGCTATTTCATCCTCCCCCCTCATGTTACAGTTGAGGAAACCGTAGGGTTAAATGAGTTGCTCAGACTCACACAACTAGTAAATGTCTGATGCTGTATTTGAACTTATGAGGATGAATCTTCTTGATTTTAAGTCCAATGCTTTATCCACTGTACCAGCGAGAGCCTTAGGGAGCATTAAGTCAACTCAAAGCAGAAGCTGGTTTCCCCTTGAGAAAACAGAGAAGGATTAGATAATCAGAAATGGATGTTCTGATGGTTAGGAGTTTTAAGACAAGTAAATAAATGCCTTCTATATCACAAATTGCAAATATAGGAATATTTCATGAATGTCCCTAATCATTTCAGGGAATGCCTGATATCTAGTGAAATAATATTAGAGGCAGTGTTTAGTACTTGTAAAAAATGTCCTACGAGTTATCAGCTCAACGATGACATCAAAGTGGAATTTCTCAACTTGATGGTGACATTTGGTTATTATCAATTTTATTTTAAGAGGGGATCATCACCTTGAGGAAATCTTTCTTCCCATTGAGCTCCACTGAGTGTCCAATTCCAGAGCTTCTGATCAGATTCCAGTAATTGAGGCAGCCCCCAGGATGGTTGGACAGCTGGGATTCAGGAGCATGGACTCTTTGCCAACCCTTTACTTGGATCTGTAAAGGAAGAGGATAGACTAAAATTTGAATTTCTTTTCAATGATCCGCTTTGTGTTTGCCTTTTGGAGTAAAGGAAGAAGAGAGGAGGAACATCTTCCTCGTCCTTCTTTGCTCCTCCAAAGAGTCCATGGCTACTTGTAGCAGAAGCACATTGTAGAAATTCATATATCTTCATGGGCTTAGAGGCGAGTACCTGAGAGGATATTTTTCTAATCCTAAGTATAGCAACAGTGGTGGCAAAAGTATACAGCAGAAGCAGACACTTGTATGCCCACTAAGTCCAGAAAATGAGGTTATGAGCAATGTTCCTGAACCCCATCCCAAGTTTAGTGGAAGGGAAATTCAATTTTCTTGGCACTATGATCCTGAATTCTAGCCTTCTAACCAGAAAAGGAAAGTTTCCTGGAGAAGATCCCATCTTAGGGATTTACTTGTGGGTGATCAGAAGTTCAAGAATCTCAAGTTTGAGAGTTCAGAGGGAGAAGAGAATTCCCTGAATAGCATCTTTCCTGGAAAAAGAGAGAGATTGGCTACATGAGTCTGCTGTGAAGAAGACCTATATTTGGGGACCCAAGAGATCTACACCTTGCTACTCTCCCCACTGTGACTATTTCAGTAAGTGATTCAGAAAATGAAGGTCTGATGGCAAAAGACTACTGTGTACCTGGCAGTTCTCAAGTAGGATTCCCTTTGATGTGGTGTTTATGGGCTATTTGTGTGCCTTTCCTTTTTTTCTATATCCCCTTTTGAATGTCCATGAGTGCTTTATATATATTTTCAGTTCTTGTTCAGGAGCACCTGTGTGTTCTCTGCATTTTTGAGAGGTGAAATAAAGACTAGCCTACCAGCTGCCAGTTCCCATATTATTGCCTTAACTGCCTGTGCAGGAGCAGGGAATCCTGTTACTCACATTTGGGGAATAACTATACAAAATCTATATTTTGAATTATTCTAGAGTAAACTCCTGGTGAGTTTTTAATGAACCAATAGAGAGAATATCACCCTCTTGGGTCAGCTATTATGTTCAGGCTTTGTGTGTGTGTGTGTGTGTGTGAACACACAATTGAGGATGGTTGAATCATTGTGAAATGTTGGTTGAGACATTTCTCTGGGTGGGTATGTCTGTAGATAGTTAGGGGTTTTCAACACTATGCAACTGGAAGCCTTGAAGTACTCATTGAGCCAGAGATGGAGGAATTCTAGTTCCCAGTGCTTCAAACTTTTTGAAGAAGGTTCATTGTGAAATGACAACAATTCTCTGGTTAGCCCTGCTAGAGAAACTCAAGCAATGATTAACCAGTGATTTAAACTTAGTCAGAAAAGTTTTTAATATATATATGTATATATATGATGTATATGCTTAGCTTTCTTTAAATATATTAAAATATAAATTATATATTTCTTCCTTTAGAACATAGATTAGCAATTAGCAATGAATTAATTATTTTTACTGAGCATTATAATACATTTGTTACAGCAAATGTCCAATTTATTGAATCACTTGTGAAATGTTATTTTGATCTGTGAAAATCCTAGCCATCTAACATTGAAGACCCCACAATTTTAGAGATAGAAATTGCAAGATAGACTACAAGATCATTGCTTTACAACTGAAAGGATCTAAAAGACCATCCAGTTCAATCCTTTCATTTAGAAATGAAGAAAAGAGATTAAGCTAGCATTTATATAGTACTTACTATGTGCCCTGCTCTGTTGTGCATTTTGCAAATATTAATTTGTATGATCTTTGCAACAACCTTAGGTAGTAGTGAGTGATATTATCACCATCCCCATTTTAAAGTTGAGGAAACTGAGAAAAACAGATATCAGTTGATTTGCCCAAAGTTATATAGCTAGTAAGTATCTGAGGCTGCATTTGAACTCAGTTCCCAACTCCAGGCCCAGTGTTTTAACCACTGCTCCACGTAGCTGCCCCACTTTCAAACAAAAACTCAGTCTCAAACAAAACAAAACAAAACAAGAAATCCCTTAAACTTCCTTCCCTCCATAGAAGCAGAGAATCTCAGACTTAGAAGACCATTGGGAGCCTTCAGATCCAACCAGTGTGTTATAAATTTCTTTTTTTTACAATATATACAAACAGTAGTCATTCAGTCTCTTTGTAAACTTCTGTTGGGAAAGAGAGGAAGATGGAAAATTATTGGAAAAGTTTCATGGAGAAGATGAGATTTTAAAAGATTTTTTAACTAAGTGTAAGAGTAAAGGATTCATGAACTCCAAGAGAAGGTTCATTCTAGTTTCCTAACGTACTAAAGGAAGGATTTGTTATATAGATACTAAAAATTCCTTGATTCTCATTCTGGAACATTTTATATATATAATATATATATGTCAAAATACATATATATATAATATATATATATATATATATATATATAAAATATCATAGGAATTGAACAAACAAGTTTTCAAAAGAAGAATTACAAACTAAAAGACCATGTAGGGGCAGTGAGGTAGCAAAGTGGAAAGATCACCAGCCCTGAAGTCAGGAGGACCTGAGTTCAAATCTGGTCTCAGACACTTAACACTTCCTAGTTGTGTGACTTTGGGCAAGTCACTTAACCCCAATTGCCTCAGCAGAAAAAAAAAGTAAAAAAAAAAAAAAGACCCTATAAAAATGCTTTAAATCACTATATAAAAAGAAAATCCAAATTAAAACAACTCTGAATTTTCATATTATATAATAAAATGAACAAATATTATATAATCCCCCCAAATTCAGGAAGATCTAAGACAGGCAATAAGTAATACCAATCCATAATTAATACTAATACATTGATGTTTGTGCTTCGATCTTGAAGACGACCATGACAACAGGAAAGTGATGCCATGACATGTAAATGAATTGGATTTGATGAGGGAGTCACCAGTCTTACTTTTTCCTCCAGAATCATCTGGTCTCATGACAAAATATAGATCAGAACAATTGGAGGTGGTCCTGGATAGAGTAGGAGACTTTGGCCTTTTTAAGCAGAGGTCTTTAACAGGTCTCTCAGTTCAACTGAGGAAACCTCCTATTCAATATTTAAATATTAAACTAGGTAGGTAAGAAATGAAGCAAAGGACAGCCTTTTTTCCTAGTTAAAAAAAAAAGTAATCAATCTGGGAGGGGAATACCCACAGGATTTCTGACCAAAATAGAAGCAATCATTAAAGAAATTAAATACTATTGCTCTGAATTTCAGTATGGAATAAAAAATGGAAACTCATGATGAAAGTATCTATAACCCAATGTTTCCATTACTGGGCATATATATATCTGAAGGAAACCAAAGCCTGAAATAAAAATACAATTTCATATACACACATTTATATGTGTGTCTGTGTATATACACATATTTATATGTGTATCTGTGTTTATACACACACATATATTTAATTATACATATATGCATATATAGAATATACATGGATATACATATATTGGCATATAGAAACCATTGTACAATTTATATAAAATATATATACACATTGATATGTATATATGATGTATATACATATGTACAATGTGTATGATTATTGTTATAATAAAAATTAAAATATCAAAATAGTCATAATAAGCACATTTTGTGGTGGAGATGAACAAGAAACAAAGTAGGTACCCATCAACTGGAGAATAGCTGGGAAAATTCCTATAGTTATATAAATATTAATATAAATTAATATAAATATTATTATATAGTAAGAAATGATATATATGAAAAAATTTTTAAGAGGAAATATTTGTATTAATTAAAACAGGATGAAATAAGTAAAACCAAAAGAAAAATATGTACAGTGATTATAGCAATATAGATGAAAAAATTATGTAAAGGAAGTTGAATTTTAAGCAACTGAAAAATCAGTGGTGGTTCCAGAGAACATATCAGGATGCAAACTTCTTCCTTCAAAGCAAAGAGGCAGGGGATTGTGTGGATAGAATACTGTATACATTGCAAGATGCAATTATTTTTTCAGATGTTTTTGTTTGTTTTTCTTTTTTATGAGGATAGTTAAATATGTGTGTGTGTGTGTGTATGTGTGTGTGTGTGTGCACTCAATCCCGTATTTGTGATATAATTATGAGGTAAAATCAGAAAGCATCAGTAAATGCATTAAAATAAATTAAATAGGGAGCAGCATGTGAGAAGGTGGGGAAATAATGGGACAGATAAAGCTTCAATTCAGTGAACATAGTGCAAGGAAGTCACTAAATAAATATTTGTTGAATTGTAGGGGTTATAAGGGGGTTATCCTTAAACAGAATAACTGTTGTCCTTCATTCTTGAAGAGGACCAAAATGACATTATTATGTTCGAGTCAAGTTTCAGCATGTCCAACTGTGGCTGATCAGACCAGTAAGAGGTAGGAATGCTCTAGCTCAGGTCGGGTACAAATAATCCATGTAAACATTTGGGGTATATTCTCTAAATTTGTGATTGTGTTTCTTTTGAGCTACTTTAATCATAGCATACAACACAGCATGCCATGTGTGGCTGTCCTGTGTCAATGTCTCTCATGTCACAACACATTCAATTATTTTTATTTTATTTTATTTTTTTATTTCCCCTCAATTATGTGTAAAGACAATTTTCAACAATCGTTTTCAAAAATTTTGACTTCCAAATTCTTCCCCTCTCTTCGGCTTTCACTCCCAACTTGCTGCTTGCTTTTCATTGCTCCCCCCCTTAATTAAATATTCTTAAGATAAAACTTGAGAGTCCTTGTATCCCCCCCCCCTTTTTTTTGGACAGCACTTGCTCTGTGTGAGTGTTCCATAAAATAGTCTTTTAGGCAAGAAGAGGTGTGACATTTGAAAAACATGTTCCATCAGTGTTGTGCTCTCTGCAGTAGCATTTGGGAGGTTGGCAGTTTAGTATGAGAAATGGCCTGGTACCTTATCCTGCCAGGTGATCTTCAGAGTCTTCCCAAGACAATTCAAACAGAAGTGAGACGGGCTGTGGATGTGCTGCCCAGGAGAAGGCAATGAGAGATGTTGCTTAGTTTAGGGCAAACCCATTGTGGAGGTTTGTATTGCTTTCAGGAGCCATGTTCTGCTGCAGAGAACTGATGTGGTCATAAAGGCACATGAGGAAGAAGAGGGTAGCATTAGCAGATAGAGTTGGCAGTGGCTAGTGCTGGGGAAAGGGGTTTGCAAAGATTCAGTGCAGGAGTGGAAAGACTGACAAAAATAAAACTACAAGATAGGAAGGAACAGAATTTTGCAGCAAAGGGAATATGGAGATAGAAGAGTCACCCATGATGCTCAAGTATCTTGCTAGATAGGTTGAATAGCATTTTTACAAAGATCTAGAATTTGGGGGGGAAAGGAAAGATTTTGGATAAAAGAACAAAAAACCCTGGACCAATCATTTATCCAACAATAGTGATGGGACATCTGGTTCAAAATGTCACAGAGCCAGAGTTGGATTCACAATTTCCTTTTTTTTTTTTTACTCAAGAAACATGCTGGTAATTGGGGAGGGGGGTAGGATTGCCATTCACACATTAGTTATCATTAAAAGAATGGGAATGGAATTGTCAGGGGTCTCTATATAAGAGAGAGGAGGGAGGAAATCACTAGTGTTGAATTGGAGAAGACCCCAGTCAATAAGTGTTTTAGTAAGAAAGCATATACTTAGAGTACCTAAAAATGTCATTTCAAGCTGTGAATTAAATAAACAGGAAAGATAGAATCATATAGAGTCTCTGCATGGCAGACTGACTTCACATAGAGCAAATGTTCACACAACAAAACAAGTTTCCTTCCTACAATATATGCAATTAGTCATTGCATCAGGAAAGCAGCTGGAAAACAAAACAGAGAGGAGAAACACAGAAGGCCAAAACATGAAGTTAAAAAAAAAACCATGAAAAATGATTCTTTCTTTCTCCATTTCTCCATCCTGCTTACTAAAAAATGGTAAAGATCCTTTTTGTGTGAATTTTCCACACCTTTCTCCAAATGTTCTTTCTCCAGGGAACTGACCTTTGGTAAAAGGATACCATTCCCATCCATTTACAGTAAGACCTTTCCACAGAAATAATTCCATAGCAATCTCTGAATGTCAATATCCTGTTGAGATCCTTGAATCATTAATGGATTCCTAACCATTGATCACCACCTTCAAATAATCAGCTTTAGTCTCAGATATACAGTAGGGCATGTTTAACCTAATAATGGGTAGAAAGTATTGTAAACAAGGATGGAGTATTTATATGACTGTATAATATATCTTTGACTTTTACAAACTCACAATGAAAGATTTAGATTAAATAGATATTTATTGTTACTATCAAATAATTTTTCACTTGTATCGGAATCTTTGTGACCCTATTTAGAATTTTCTCATAAAAGATATAGGAGTGTTTAGCCATTTTCTTTTCCGGTTCATTTGACAGATGAAGAAACTGAGGCAAAAAGGACTAAGTGACTTGTCTAAGGTCATACAGCTAGAAAGTGTCTGAGGCTGGATTTGAACTCAGGAAGATGAATCTTTTTGATCCCAGCTCTGCATATGACCCACTGAACCACCTCAGTAGATATAACAATGAAACTCAACATGCCTTTTTGGAGCTAAAACTGTACAAGTGTGCTTAAGAGTACTGGGAATATGATTTGTAATAGACTAAATATTGGTAGAGAAGTTGGGGGCCAGCCTTGGAGCCAGGAAGACTTAGATCCAAGTCTTGCCTCTGACACCTGATGAACGGTGACCCTGGGCAAGGGGACCCTGACAATTCATTGAGACTACAAGTAATAGAAGAGCTGCAATTGGTTTCCATTTCTAAGAAATGATAGTTCTGGATCCAAAGAAGAAAAGAAATCCCACAGAAACAAGATGAGTTCATCAAGAATAAAAATGTGTAAAGATTTTGTAGACAATTATCTCCAGCATATACTATCTTGTGTGTATAAGGTACTTAGGACTGAATGGCGATCATTTCCTTCTCTGATGGATGAACTGTGTAAAATTTCCATCAGTGGATATTTAAATATATTCCATAGGCCCTTTTGGAACTAAAGCAGACATCAAGTCAAGGTAAGTTTTCTGGCATAGGTGGTATTTTTAGTAGATCATTGAAGAATATTGTTGTCAAATGGGGCAGGGAGGCAATTTCAGAAGGGCAGAAATCATTTGATTATTAAGTTAACAGTACTAAATTCCCTCTCCCCAAGAGAGTTGTAGAGAAATGGACAATCCTCCCTCCCTTTATTTTATTTTGTAAGAAAAAAAGCAAAGTAAAATAACTCTTAGGGTCCATCTTATTCAACAGATTGGTAAATATAACAAATGATGAAAATGGAAAATGTTGAAGGAGCCGTGAATGGATTTAGCTATTCTGGAAAACCATAAGGAATTCAGAATGTCACTAAACTATGCATATGCTTTGATCTAGCAGAACCACTGTGACCTCTGCTGATACTTCTGGGCCACCCAGAACCTGTTGAGAACCCTTATGAAGGGAGAACTGCCAGTGGAGTTGCCCTACCATCTTGAAATTCTTTTCAGTTTTCCCCTGCCTCAGGGCCACCCAGGCCCTATGCAATGGCCCAGAGGGGAGAATGATATGGATGTTTATACCACTTGGATGAATTAGGAATCATTACATACAGATCTTCTGGTGAGATGGAAAATCATCAGGACTTACCATTTGTCCCACTATTTCCTAAAGACTTCAGGCTTTACCGTTTGTCTAAGACTAAGATCTCTAGACCACTGGACACTGCCATCTGACCTGTTGACAGACCCTAAAGAGGCTTTACCATCTGTCTGCCCCATTATTGAGCCCTTAGGACATTCAACCCTTCCATCTGCCCTAAAATTGAATTCTTTCATATATGCTGTTTCTTCTAGTTAGAATATGAGTTTCTTGAGAATTTGAAAGTATGAGTGTCCTTGAGAGATTGTAATTTTTTTCCTGTTTGTATGTATTTGTATTCATATGTATAAAAATATTTATAGAAGTCTTTTTAATGCTGAAAAAAGCTGAAAACAAAGAGTATGACCATTGGGAAATGACCAAACAACTTGTGGTATATAAATGTTATGACATATTCTTACATTATTAAAAGTGATAACTATGAAAAATCCAATATTAGAGATAAAATGGGAAGAACCAGGAAAAAATTTGCACAATTACTATAAAGCAAAAAGGAAACAACTTTGGAACTCTGGTCAATTCTGGGATTAACCATGACTTTAAAAGACTAATGATAAAACATGGCTCTTAGCAGAGAGATAATAGATTTGACATTCAGAATGCAATATAAATTTTTAAACATGGCCAATGTACAAATTTGATTTTATCATTATACATATTTGTTTCAAAACAAGGCTGCTGTTTTGGTGTATATGTGGAAAATGAATTAATGGCAAGTGACAGAAATGCAAAATAAAAGCGCATCAAGAAGACATGAAAAAATACAGAAGAAAGCAAAATGTTCAGTGAGGAGCACAAATATTTTTGTTATTACATATCTTTTTTTTAAATTTTATTTTATTTGCGAAACATATGTATGGGTAATTCTTCAACATTAACCCTTACATAGCTTTCTGTTACAAATTTTTCCCCCCAACTCCCCACCCCTCCCCTAGATGGCAGGAAATCCACTACATGTTAATTATGTTAAAATACTTGACAAATCAAATATATGTATACATATTTCCACACTTATTGTTGTTCAAGAAAAATCATATCTATACGAAAGACATATCAGATAAAGGAACCACAATGTAAGCAAACATCAATCAAGAGTATCAGAATGTTATGTTGTGGTCCACATTTCACATCCCTGTCTCTGGATGTATATGGCTTTCTTCAGTGAACAATTGGAAGTGGTTTGAAACATTTCATTGTTGAAGAGAGCCATGTCTATCAGAATTGATCGTCATATAGTATTGTTGTTGCCGTGAACAATGATCTCCTGGTTCTGCTCGTTTCACTCAGCATCAGTTCATGCAAGTCTCTCCAGGCCTCTCTGAAATCGTCCTGCTGGTCGTTTCTTACAGAACAATAATATTCATATACCATAATTTATTCAGCCATTCTCCAATTGATGGGCATCTATTCAGTTTCCAGTTTCTAGCCACTACAAAAAGGGCCACCACAAACATTCTTGCACATGTGGGGCCCTTTCCTTCCTTTATGATTTCTTTGGGATATAAGCCCAATAGAAATGCTGCTGGGTCAAAGGGTATGCACAGTTTGATAACTTTTTGAGCTTAGTTCCAAATCGCTCTCCAGAATGGTTGGATCTGTTCAAAGCTCCACCAACAATGCATCAGTGTCCCAGCCTTCCCATATCCCCTCCAACATTTGTCATTATCTTTTCCTGTCATTTTAGCCAATCTGACAGATGTGTAGTGGTAGCTCAGAGTTGTCTTAATTTGCATTTCTCTGATCAATAGTGATTTGGAGCACCTTTTCATATGACTACAAATAGTTTTAATTTCATCCTCTGAAAATTGTCTGTTTGTATCCTTTGACCATTTATGATTGGAGAATGGCTTGAATTCTTATAAATATGAGACAATTCTCTATATATTTTAGAGATGAGACCTTTATCAGAACCCTTAAATGTAAAGATGATTTCCCAATTTATTGCTTCCCTCCTAATCTTGATTGCATTGGTTTTGTTTGTACAAAAACTTTTTAACTTAATATAGTCAAAGTTATCTATCTGGTTTTCAATTAAGCGTTCCAGTTCTTCTTTGGACATAAATTTATTCCATCTCCATAGGTCTGAGAGGTAAACTGTATTACGTTCCTCTAATTTAATTACAGTATCACTCTTTATATCCAGATCATGAACTCATATAGATCTTATCTTGGTATGTGGTGTTAGATGTGGGTCAAGCCCTAATTTCTTCCACACTAGTTTCCAATTTTCCCAGCAGTTTTTGTCAAATAGTGAGGACTTATCCCAAAAGCTGGGGTCTTTGGGTTTATCAAAGACTAAATTGCTATAGTTATTGCCTAGTCTGTCTTGTGATTCTATCCTATTCCACTGATCGACTACTCTATTTCTTAGCCAGTACTAAATGGTTTTGATGACCACTGCTTTATAATATAGTTTTAGATCTGGTACAGCAAGGCTACCTTCATCTGCCTTTTTTTTTTTTCATTAATTCTCTTGAAACTCTTGACCTTTTGTTCTTCCAAATGAATTTTGCTACTATTTTTTCTATATCTGTAAGATAATTTCTTGGGAGTTTGATTGGTATGGCACTAAATAAGTAAATTAGTTTGAGTAATATTGTCATTTTTATTATATTCGCTCGGCCTACCCATGAGCATTTTAAGTTTTCCCAATTGACTAGGTCTGATTTTATTTGTGTGGAAAGTGTTTTGTAGGTTAGTTCATATAGTTCTTGACTTTTCCTTGGCAGATAAATTCCCAAATATTTTATACTATCAACAGTTATTTTGAATGGAATTTCTTTTTGTATCTCTTGCTGCTGAACTTCATTGGTAATATATAAAAATGCTGATGATTTATGTGGATTTATTTTGTATCCTGCAACTTTGCTAAAGTTGTGAATTGTTTCTAGTAGTTTTTTAGTTGAGTCTTTAGGGTTTTCTAAGTATACCATCATGTCATCTGCAAAGAGTGATAATTTGGTTCCCTCATTACCTACTCTAATTCCTTTAATCTCTTTTTCTTCTCTTACTACCAAACCACAAATTTTGGTATGTTGTCTCATTATTGTCATTCTCCTGGATGAAATTATCAATTGTGTCTATAATTTGCTCTTTCACCCATTCATTCTTCAGGATTAGATTATTTAATTTCCAATTAACTTGTGCTCTATTTTCTCCTGGCCTTATATTACATGTGAGTTTTATTGCATCATGATCTGAGAAGGATACATTTACTATTTCTGCTTTTCTGCATTTGATTTTGAGGTTTTTATGCCCTAACACATGATCAATTTTTGTATAAGTTCCATGAACCCCTAAGAAAAAGGATTCTCCCTTCTGTCACCATTCAATTTCCTCCAGAGATCTATCATACCTAACTTATCTATCCTTTTGTTTACCTCCTTAACTTTTTTCTTATTTATTTTGTGATTTGATTTATCTAATTCTGAGAGAGCAAGGTTGAGATCTCCCACTAGTATAGTATTACTGTCTATTTCTCCTTGCATTTCTGTTAGTTTCTCCTCTAGGAATTTGGATGCTATACCACTTGGTGCATATATGTTTAGTATTGATACCGCTTCATTGTCTATGGTACCCTTTAGAAAAATATAGTTTCCTTCCTTATCTCTTTTAATTAGATCTATTTTTTGTTTTTATTTGATCTGAGATAAGGATTGCTACCCCTGCCTTTCTTTGTTCACCTGAAGCATAGAAGATTCTGCTCCAGCCCTTTACCTTCACTCTATATGTATCTCTATGTTTTAGATGTGTTTCTTGTAAACAACATATTGTAGGATTCTGGCTTTTAATCCAGTCTGCTACCCACTTCCATTTTATGGGAGAGTTCATCCCATTCACATTCACAGTTAAAATAACTATATCTGTATTCCCTGCCATCTTATTTACCTAGAGTTATGATTTTCTCTTCCCTTTCCCCTCTCTCCCTTCCCCCCTCCCCAGTACTTTATTTTTTATGACCACCTCCCACCAACAGTCCTCCCCCCCTTTAGAACTCCTCCCTCCCCTTTATACCTTTCCCCTAATCCTTCTATTAGTCTATCCCTTTCCTTTCCTCCTTTCCCTCCCACCTTCCCACAAGGAGGGTCAGGCCTTTCTTTGAAGCCAAATGTGTCTGATATACTCTCTTAGAGTCCAATCTAATGAGAGTAAGGTTTACACAATACTCATCACCTTCCCTTCTTTCCCTCAATTATATTAGATCTTCTATGTCTCTTTATGAGATTTTGCCTTATTTTACCTCCTTTATTTTTACTTTATTTTGCCTCCCCCCCCCTTTTTTCAGTATGGTATCCCTTCCACCTCTAATTTCTTTTCCATTATTATCAAAGAAAAATCAAATTATACCCCCATTCTTTAAGGATACTTATAGTAGAAATATAGTTCTCAAGAGTTCTTTCCTTTTTACCTTTTTATGCTTCTCTTGAGTTCTGTATTTGGAGGTCAAATTTTTTGTTCAGATCTGGTCTTTTCATTAGAAATAGGTGAAATTCTCCTGTATCATTGAATGACCATCTTCTTCCCTGGAAGATGATGCTCATTCTAGCTGGATAACTTATTCTTGGCTGTAATCCAAGTTCTTTTGCCTTTCAGAATATCTGATTCCAGGCCCTTCAATACTTTAATGTGGAAGCTGACAGATCTTGTGTAATTCTTATTACAGTTCCTCTGTATTTGAACTGTTTCTTTCTAGCTGCTTGCAATATCCTTTCCTTGGTGCGATAGTCTTGAAATTTGGCCACGATATTCCTTGGGGTTTTAATTTTGGGGTCTCTTTCAGGAGGTGATCAGTGAATTCTTTCAATGCCAATTTTGCCTTCTGATTCTAAAACATCAGGGCAATTCTCTTTCATGATTTCCTGGAAGATAGCATCAAGGTTCTTTTTTTCATCGTGGCTTTCAGGGAGTCTGATAATCCTTAGATTGTCTCTCCTGGATCTGTTTTCCAAGTCAGTTGTTTTTCCTAGGAGATATTTCATATTTTCTTCTATTTTTTCATTTTTTTGTTTTTGTTTAACTGATTCTTGAAGTCTTATTGAGTCATTTACTTCTATTTGTTCAATTTTAATTTTTAAAGTATTATTTCCTTCAGTTATCTTTTTTAGCTCCTTTTGTAGCTGGCCAATTGAATTTCTTAATTCAACGCATTCTTTTTCCATTTTGCCAATTTTATTTTTCAGTGAATTGTTGTCTTTTTCCAATTCACCATTTTTATTTTCCAGTGAATTGATGATTTTTTTCCAATTCACTATTTTTATTTTCCAGTGAATTGGTGATTTTTTCCAATTCACCAATTTTGTTTTTCAGTGATTTGTTTTCTTTTTCCAATTCACCAGTCCTGTTTTCCAGTTTTTGGCATCTCTGTTGCACTGATCTCACTTTATTTCCCCCCATTCTTCTTGTAGCTCTCTTTTGAGATTCTTTATGCAGTCTTCCAGGTAAGCCTTCTGAAAGGGAGACCAGCTTAAGTCCACCTTTGTGGCTTCATCTGGGATTGTTTTCAGAATCTCAGGATCTGGGGACTGTTCTATTTTTTTCTCTGTAAAAGCTGTCTATGGTGAGAGCTCTCTTCTGCTTCTTACTCATGATTTTGAGCTGAGGTATCAGTCACCAGCAGGGAATTCTGCTGCAGTTTCAATTTGCCCTGGGGCAGTTTGCCGAGTTGACTTCCAGTCTGAGGCTGGTCGGGCTAGATCTGCAGTAGGACCATGCTTTCAGCTGCTCTCAATCCACCCCTTTACCAAAGGCAGATCTGCCAAAGCACCTGCCCGCAAGCAGAGCAAAGTAGCCCAGGCGTCTCCCAGGGGCTTCCTGGGTGCCTAAAATCCGCCTCTGTCCGACTTCTGCCCTGGCTGTGAGCTGGTGTCTGATCGCGGCCAGCAGCCGATTCCCCTGAGGCTAACCTTCTCCAGAGTTTTTTCAAAGTAGATTGTTGATAGAAGTGCGTTGTAGTCCAAGTGTTTGGTGGAGCCCTCACTCCAAAACCAGTTCGGAGGCTCAATTTGTCTGGGTCTGAGGGAAGGTCTCAGGAGCTCACAGAGAACGCTGTCTGAAGTTCGCCATCTTGGCTCTGCCCTGTTATTACATATCTTGTTAAATATAATATATACTTATTTGATTTGTCAAGTATTTTGACATAATTAATATATAGTGGACTTCCTGCCATCTGTGTGGGGGGGGGAATTTGTAGCAGAGGGGTTTGCAGGGGTCGATGTTGAGGAATTGCCCATGCATGTGTTTTGCAGATAAAAAAACTTTAATAATAAAAAAATTAATTAAATATAATACATGCTTAAAATGTCTTTTTATCTAACATACAATTACAATTTCATATGATTGTAGATTTGGAACTGAGAGGATATCTAATCTAATCCTCTCATTCTATAGATGAAGAAACTGAGTCTGGGAGCAATTAAATGCCAAGTCTAAGTATAAATAATTTTCTTTCTCTTTGTTTTTTGTAAGTTAGAATGTTTGTGTTTGTTGATGGTGATGGAAAAAAAAAAAAAAGCTTAAATTAGTGCCAAATTATTGTGGAAAATCTGCTTAAGTGTTATATTGGCTCAAAATCAGATCCACAAATTTTTTGGTATGTGCTGATTTCTATGACTATGGTTTTTTTTGTTGTTTGATTTTCTTGGGAAGGGGAGGCAATTGGGGTTAGGTGAATTGCCCAGGGTCACACACCCTGTAAGTATCAAGTGTCTGAGCCTGGATTTGAACTCAGATCCCTCTGATTCCCGAGACAGTACCCAAGACATTGTACCATCTAGCTGTCCCCTGTGGCTATATTTTGAAAACAGGTCAGTAAGCAGTAAGATGTCAAACTTCATTATAGTGATATCTGTTTAGGTTCTTTCCTCCCCATTAGTGCAGGAGACGAAGTCAGAGCTTCCTGTGTGGATGCTCTTAGCTAAAGGCTGCTCATTAGCACCATGGAGGCTGAGTTATGGCTGCATGTGGGGAGCGACATTTGCAAAATGTTGTCTGGTCATATTTGAAAGTACCACAAATGATATAGATGGTGGGAGGAGGAGGAGGGATTGCGAAATGTAGACCAAATGTTTAAAGTGGCACATATTTGTTTTTCATTCAGTGACCCTTCACTGGGAGCAGTGAATTGTCAGATTGGAAGAAGGAGGGCTTAATCACTGGGGAAGGCCGAGTGGAACTAAGCCAAGCAGCCCAATTCAAAGTATCCCTAGTGAAAGCTGCATAATAGAGCTTCTGAAAAAGGACCCATTTGAAGAAGAATCCAATTGACATACATTTGCAGCTCACCCTCCAGGGTTCCCAAGTCCATGAAACTTGCTTTTCCAGAATCACTGGAAGGCATTAAGCTTGCTGGATCATGGGCTGAAATTCATTTAATTTCCAAAATACACTCCTCTTTTCATCATTTGCACACCCACACATCTTTTTTAAACTTTAAAAAGAGAAGCAGAAAAATAGAACTTAACACCCAATTTAATATTAAGCTAAGTGAATGGAATTAATTGAACACTAAATGACACTGAGAAGAAACATCAAAGATGGACCAACTCCCGATCACAGAGTGTAAAGTATGACATCAAACATTTATCCTCCCCCTTTACTCCTAAATGCATGGAAGGCACGACACGGGCAAATGGAGAGGGAAATCCTAGAGACAACCTGACATGATTGTGTTAGAACTGTCATGACCAGGTAAGTAAGGTTTAGCTGGTTAGATTGGAAGCCAAAGAAATGCCTTGAAACTTGATTTAGAACAAGATTTTGCTCCTTACAAAATTAAAGAGGTGACAACAATTTGCCAAATGCTGAAAGATTTCTTTGAGAAAATGGGAGTTGAAGAAAGGATGTCTTTAATTATAAAGACAGGATCTTGGATACAGGAGGAACTAATGAGTGCATTTAAGCATTGAACCCATAAATTAGAGGATGACTAACCTGCTCTCAGAGCTAAATGAGAACGAACATGGAAGGCACAAATGCTATTCCAGAAATGTGTTTATGAGTCACGTATAAGCTGAGGGGCATGAAGAAGCAAGAAGATTATGATAGTTTAAATATATATGTATGTATAATATTTTTCTGCTTGTCTTCCTTTTATTTGTGTTGGAAACACTTATTATTCTGATATTATTAGATTATTTCAGTTCTTGATAGATTATTAATGGAAACAATCTGTCAGGTAGTAACTTTTGAAAGGGAATAAACAGACCATCAAATACTCTCTGACATATTTTAATATCAATGCATGGTTTATTGAGTTGTAACAGACAAGGGAAATAAGATTATAAAATGTGGTACTAAAATAACCTTCTGCATTTCACCACGTATCATATTACATGTAAAAAATTATAAATGCCTCTTGACTTTCAGAAAGTGATTTATAGTGGAAGCCAGTTATAAGCATTATCTGGTGCATTTCTGCCATTCAATTGAATTGGCTGCTGATGTCATTTCCCACTAAGTGAGCGAGACTTGCTTCTGTTTTCTATAGCTTTAGAAAAAAAAAAAAAAAAGACAAAATTACGCAAGGAAAGATGCACAAAAACAGGCTTGTGACCTAGGAGTTTTTCAGATAGTTCTAACAAATCCCACAGAGGGCTCGGGACAGATCTGAGAAAGGCAGTTGGGGCTTCAGATATATTTCCCTGTTGTTTTGACAGTTTCCAATTTGGCTTGACTTGATAGACAGCTAGATAGTCCATTACACTGACAATGCTTTTGTAGGGCTCAGCTTTGTGAACCTTAAGAAGAGACCTGATAATTATGGCTAGAAGGGATTTGTAGAAACTTTTAAAGTCCTTAGGTTTTAAAAAGCCAAGTTTAGAAATGTTATAATAGCTTTAATTTTTGAAAGAGGATTTGTTCAAGGGAAATTACTCAGCATGCAATACTTAATTAGAAGGCTGCAGGCAAACCGTTGGCAGGCTGGCCACCATTTTCCCAGTAAAAGACACAAAGAAAAATGAGTTTGTCCCTGAATGAATTGTTCTAAGGCATGAGGCTTTTTGCTTTTGTTCAACATGTAACAAGCATTTTTTAAAACAGCTGAGGATTCATTTACACGATGTGACATGAAACAGACAAAGTCCAGGAAAAAAAAATTCCCCTCTGGCTTTTTGGCTGAATAAAGGTCTTGAGCAAAGAAGACCCTTTGATAGTGGCTGTCTTCCATTAGAATTCCATCACATGTGTTTACCAGTTCTCAGCTTCCAAATGTCTCTTTTTTTTTCTTTTATTGATAATAGAGAAATCACTTTATATTTCTATTTAAAAACCTGATAGTATTCTGTTTTTGAAATTCTATATTTTCAGGGGCAGCTGGGTGGTGCATTGGATAGAGCACCAGTCCTGAAGTCAGAAAGACCTGAATTCAAATCTGGTCTCAGACACTTAACACTTCCTAGCTGTATGACCCTGGGTAAGTCACTTAACCCCAATTGCCTCAGCAAAAAAAATTTAAAAAAATAAAAATAAGAAATTCCATATTTTGAGGGAAGGGACTTACTACAGCTTTTCTGGCCCATGCTCTACACGACATCCAGCCATCCACTGGGAGGCTAGCACCTACTTGGCACAGGAAGCCTGGCACCATAGGCGACCTAAACCCCTCCCTTGCCACCTCTTGCTCTAGCTCCGAGAAGAGTAATCAAGTCAGTAGCTACTATTGTTACTGGAAAAGGCATGAAAATCAACTCATTGATGGCTCCCCTTTGCATCCCTGTGACTTTTGAGGGCTCAAACTCTCTTTTTTGGCTACCATTTCCCTATATGTATTATAGCCTTATAGTCAAATGAAAGAAACTTAATTAAATTAATTAAACAGGCTGAGGTCAGAGCTGCACCAGTGAATAGTCCTTTATATGTAAAATGATCGAATGAGAGTGCAGTGGATCGAGTGGCAAGACATAGCATCAAGAAGATCTCAGTTCAAATAGGTCTCAGACACTTACTAGTCTGATATTGGGTAAATCTTAACCTTAATCTCTGTCTTCCTCAGTTTCCTCATCTGTAAAACGTGCCTATCATTATAAGCCTATTATCATGTTATCACAAAAGATTATGGATTATTACATTATACAATAATATTATATATAACAATAATAAAAATAATTATAATTAAATATTTATATCAAATATTGTTACATATATTAATATGATTGTATATTAATAATGTGATTATATATCATGTTTGTATATATGATTGTGTGTTATAATTATATTAATAATACTAAATAATTATTAATAATATTATGTGTCATATAATATTATAATATATAGTAATAATGTAATAATGATGATAATAGAATACTACACTATACAATATTATAATAATAGTGTCTACCTGCCAAGATTTTTGTGAAGATAAAGTAATATTGATACTTTGCAAACCTTAAAGTACTATAAAAATACTAGTTCCTCCTCCACCTCTTTCTCCCCTTCTGCCTCCTCCTCCTTCTACTCCTCCTCTTTCTCCTTCTTATTTCTGTATTTTTATGCCCAGTGCCTGGCACTTAGTAGGTGCTTAATAAAGACTTTTTATTCATTTAAAAGATGATAATCTCTCAGAAACTACACTGTAAAAAGTTACACAGGAGTTGCAGGTGCTCAAATGCTTCTGTACTTCAAGAGATCTCCCTGATGTGAACACTCCTGCCACTGGTACATGTTACAACCCTTTAGTCCATACCTTCTCATACTGTCTTGTCCATGTCAAGGTGACCTTTTGTCCATGACCCATATATACTTCATTAGTTTTCCTGTTCCAGAGACTACTGGTGAAGAAACTGAAGTTCATACTTAAAGGAAGTTTATGTAGTAAGGGTAGGTTTGGAGTGGTATAAGGATGATTTGAGCTTATTTTTTCAAAATATTGATTATTTATTTATGTTTAACATTTTTTCAGTTCAAAATTCTCTCCTTTCCTTTCATTTCTTCCCCATTCACTGGGAAAACAAAACAATACAATAACAATTATACATGAGAAATCATGCAAAAATATTTTCATATTGCAGAAAAAGTTAGAAAGCAAGAAAAACAAAGGGAGAAAATTATATTTCAATTTTCACTCAGAGTTTTCATCATGAGTTCTTTGGACAACTCTAAGGTACCACTTTACACATATCTGATGATCTATTATGACAAAAAAGGAAATGATAACTGTTAGAGAGGATATGGGGAAAATAGGGCATTAATGCACTGTTGTTGGAGTTGTACAGGTACATGCTTTCCCCTTTTTTATGATATCCTTGGAATATAGACCTAGCAATGGCATTGTTGTATCAAACGCCATACATAGTTTGATTGCCTTTGGACATAGTTTCAAATTGCTCTTCAGAATGATAGGATCATTTCACAACTCCAACAACAATGCAGAAAAACCAGAACTTATGCAGAGTGAAAGTAACAGAATGAAGAGAACATTGTACACAGTGTGATGATCATTTGTGAATAACTTAGCTCTTCTCAGCAATACAATGATCTGAGACAATCTCAAAAGACTCATGATGGAAAAGACTAGTTATCTCCAGAAAAAGAACTGATGGAGCTTGAATGCAGATCAAAGCATACTATTTTCACTTTTTTTCTTTTGTTCTCTTTTTTCTTTCACAGCATGGCTAATATAGAAATATTTTTATATGATTGATAAATATGACCAATATCAAATCACTTACCATTTTAGGGATAATGGGAAGAAATAAAGGAGAAAAAAAATTCGTAACTCAAAAAATTTCAAAAAATCACTGTTAAAATTGTCTCTACATGTAATTGGAAAAATATGCTATTTTTAAAAATGTCTTTTGGAATTGTCTTTAATCATTGATTTGATCAGAGTAGCTAAGTCTTTCATATTGATCATCAATATATTGTTTTCCTCACCTATAAAATGGAAATTATAATAGCACCTACATAATAGCAGAATTGTCAGGATAAAATGAGCTGATGGCTGTAAAGCACTTTGCAAACCTTAATGCTAGTGATTATTATTTGAGAGGTCCTGGGCCTATCCATATCTCTTCTGACACAGTAATTCAGTGCACAGTGAGTGGTGAATGAAGAACTAAAAACTATCTCCAAATCTCTTTTATTCAGGGTACTCTTTGAAAGGGATGGTCTGGAAAAAACAAAGCTCCAAAGCAATCCTCACCCTGTAATCTGTTCAGCAGTTTCAATCAGAGGATAGTAGATCTAGGGCTGGATGAGATCTCAGAGGCAATATAGACTAACTCCTCATTTTATAGATGGAGGAGATGAAGTTTGGGGAGATCTCAGAATTTGACCAATCTCTCACATGGCAGAATTAGGCCCTTCTCCAGAGTTGGAGCTTTTTTGTTGAACCAAACTAAGGGCAATATTTTTCCTACCATATGTTCTTATGAAACTTACTGACAAATAGTAAAAATAGTCTTACCTTCTTTATTCTGCCCACTTTTTGTTTAAAGAGCTGCTAAAGAGGATTAAGACTTTTAGGACAGAGGAGAAGGAGATAGGCCCTAAAAGGCTTTTACAAAGTGGATAGTCTTCCCTTGATTATTCAAAGGTATAATCTTTGGATGAGAACATCTTCAAAATAAACTTGGATTCACTTTGGTACCTAGAATTCTGGTCAGGGAACTAGATGTCCTGTTTTTTATTTCAAATGCCTTCCCTGATGTGTCATGTGACTTGGGCATGTCATAGAATATCAAACAAAAAGAGACTTTAAAGATTAGCCAATCCCACCCCATTTTTTCTTGAACCATCAGCATCTTCACCACCACCATTTTGCAGATGAGGAAAAGAGAGCCAGAGGGGCAGGGATTTGCCCAAGTTTACATAGCTAGTGGCAATGTTGGGATTATAATTTAGCTTTTCTGAGTTCCATTTTAGTCCTTTTCCACCATACAATGTCTTTAATTTTTCCAAATCTCAGTTTCTTTATCTGTAACACAAGGATGACCATACTTGTTCTTTGTTCTCACAGAGTTATGGCAAGGATTTTACAATTATGAAATACTTACAAAGTGCTTTGAATCAGTAATATGGAAGTAATATTCAACTTTAAATTTCTATTATTCATAAACTTCTGCAAAACTCATTATGGTAAGGTTCACTAGTGTTGTAGCAAAATGGAACTCATTCTGTATTAATAATAGGCTGAAAGAATATAACACACACTTTGTCTGTTTTGTCTCTATGTGTATTGTGTGTATGTGTGTGTGTAGAGCAAGAAAGAAATGGAGACAGAGGGAAAGACAGAGAGACAAAAAGAAAGAAGAAAAATAGAATTTCAATTATTGTACTAAATATTTTAAATTATTTCCTTCCTCCAGCATTTGCCAAGTCAAAATTCATAATTCCTGTAATTCCTCTGGAGCAATGAATGATATCAGAGCCTCTTAGAATCCTGTAGGGAATATAATTCTCTGCCTTTATGTAGATATTAATCTCTCCATGCATATTTATCCATACATTTCCGTAGTACCATTATTGTCACGCATGTATCCTTCTCTCCTTTAGAATCCATTTAAGACATTCTATATCCTCTTGAGAATAGAAAATTAAAATGTATGTGCATCCAGGAAAGGTATGTCTATGCATTTGGACTGCAGAGCATCC
Source organism: Myrmecobius fasciatus (assembly GCA_023553655.1). NCBI lineage: Eukaryota > Metazoa > Chordata > Mammalia > Dasyuromorphia > Myrmecobiidae > Myrmecobius > Myrmecobius fasciatus. Next base: position 170,150 of record JAJPUD010000018.1, on the reverse strand, counting down.
GCAAGCCCTGGCAGGCAGCTGAATGCTTAATTTTTCCATCATGCTTCCCAAATGCTGTCCTTCCCCTGAATCTTTTCCTCTGCTGAACTTGACTTTGTCCTGCAGAATCCAGGGACAAAAATTATAAGGGAGGACAGACTAAGAATAATTTAAAAATATAAATCAGTGTAGGAATAATAAAAAAAATTAAGCAGAAAATTGCCCAAGAACAGACTGCATTTCTAGAAAGAGTAGTCTACGTTGTCTGTTTCCATTTCCTTAGTAGCCTTTCATTCCTAGCCTGCTACTCCTTAGTCTTGGTGGATGAGGATGCAGATGGCATGGGATCACATGTGTCTCACAGAGATGAGTGGGAGGAGGAGGATGCAGAAGGTTTCATCTTCTAGTTTTGCCATTCCCCGCTTTCCAATATGGACCGTTCTGCGAGTAATGAGAAGCACTTCCTAGAGGGATAGCGATGCCCTCAGTTCCCCCAGTGCTCCATAAGAGACCTTCATCCAGCAGGATGGTTGTTATTCTATTAACCCTCCCAGACTCCTGGTCTCTTCCCAGCACTGTCACTCCCACCAAATGCTCTTTCCACACCAAATTTTCCACCTTACAGATAGCACCCAGATGCTGCTATTTACCAAAGCCCTTATTCACCATCTCTTTCCTACCTTACCAATGCATTTTCCCTGACCATCCTTTGTGCCTCACCTCGGACTCCCCTGGAAGCTTATTTATTTTTTATCATTACTGTTTTTTGCAATAGGGCTGATATGAAGATGTTTTTCATGCCTTCACTTGTGTAGTTGATCATATTGCTTGCCTTCTCGATATAAGGAAGGAAAATTTAAAAAAATGTTTAAAAAATCAGCTTAAATCCCACCTTCTGTAGGAGGTCTTTGTCCATCCCCTTATCATTTCTAGTTCCTTCCCTCTGAACTTTCTTTCCCTCTACTCTGTATATAGCTTATATGCACTTATTTATGTTTATATAATATATGTATATTTATAAATAATATTCCTCATTAGAATCTGACTTTTGGGAGAGAAGGGGAAGAGGATCAAATAGGAACTATTTTTGCCTTTCTTTAGATCTTCAGCATCCATAATAATGCCTTATGGCTAAAAGTATTTATTAACTGACTGACAGACACCAGCAGCCTTACTACTTTCTGCCACAGCTCAGTTCCCAGGAAGCAATACCATGGGATATTTTTCACTTCCCAACTTCCTAGCCACCTCTTCATTTCCCAGATCATTCCCCAGGCTCTTAACACTTGGGTTCTAATCCTAGGTCTTCCATACCCAGCTCTTCTGGCCCTCAGTTTTCTCAATGGATACAAGGAAACTTGCCTTACCTATCTCATGAAGTCGTTCAACCAAGGTGATAAGTGGTAGAATGTGAAGGTGCTTATAAAAGTAGAAAGAACTATATCCATAATAACTGACATTTATATAAGGATTTTCAAGCAAACAAGTCACTTTACATACAACATTGTTTCAAAATCTTGAATTATTATAAAAGTGAAGTTTTCATGGTAATTTTTTTACTAGTTAATAAATAAGCATTTATAAAGTGCCTATTAGGAGTCAGCTATTGTACTAGATGCTCAGAAAACAAAGATGAAAATGAAATCATTCTCATATTTGAAAGGGGGAACTAAGGCCCAGATAAGCCAAATCACTGTCCCACTGATTTACAGTTAGACATGGGAGTCAACCCCAAGACCCCTGGACCTGAGTTTTATCCACTGTGCATGCAAGGAAATGACTGCATAGATAAACTATAAAGCAGCACATCATCTGTCCCTTTTCACATATTTATAAGTAGCCACCCTTGAAATGCTGTTTTTGAGAGTATTTGATTTCTTAGGGTAGATCCTGTTGGATTGCTTTTTCTTGCTAAGGAAGAAGTCCTTCTACATGCAGTTTTGACAAATGAGACACCAGGAGGGTTTTTGAATAATTGCCAAAGGATGGCTATCACTGATGTTGGGCATGTGAGGCTGTCAAGGTAACCAGGTCCATATTCCTGGCAATGGGTCCTGTCAATTACCAGCAGCTACCTCGCCTGTTGGTCCCATTGCATGAACCTGTCTGCTACACTAATGAGAACTAATCAATTTATTATTTTCCATTGAGAGAAAGAGAGAGCTTGAACCATAAGGCATACAAAATGCCTAAAGGATTGCTTCCCTTCTGGCCTCCACTGTGTATGAAGAATGTGCTGGGATGCCCTGCCAACAGGCAAAGCTCCTTTAAAAATCATAAATATGTCTGTTACATCCAGGAGCAGGTGGCCAGCAGCCCCCAAAGGAGCTTCAGCTCCCACATTCTTTCTGATAACTTTTGAGATTGGGGGAAGGGTATTATCCTAAAACTTTCTTCCTTATTTTTTTCTTCTTTTGATCTTCTTTGTTTCTGACCCAAAGAAGGATGGAAAGATGGGAAGAAGAAAGGAAGGAAGGAAGGAAGGAAGGAAGGAAGGAAGGAAGGAA
>JAJPUD010000018.1:147504-160979 GCA_023553655.1 Myrmecobius fasciatus | reverse complement strand
TTCCTTCCTTCCTTCCTTCCTTCCTTCCTTCCTTCCTTTCTTCCTTCTTTTCTTTCTTTTTTTTGAGGACAATTGGAGTTAAGTGACTTTCACAGGGCCACACAGCTAATAAGTATCTGAGACCACATATGAACTCAGGTTCTCCTGACTCTAGGGCCAATGCTCTCTCCACTGTACCATCTAGTTGCCCTTCATTAACTTTTTTTTCTGCATTATTTTTTCAATTTTTTTTCATTATAATCTCTACCTCTAGTCTCATTCTTAATCCAGATGGATCCTAATACTCAGTTCTGTGGATATCACCGTCATATTAAAAAATCTCAGTTGGGCTTCCATTATTGTTTGTCCTTTCTTCTTGAAGAGGACCATGATGTCAGAGAGGTGATGCTATAACTTTCAAGTGAATTGAATTTAAGTGAGGGAGGGTGGTGCAAAATCACCTCCTCACTTTCTTCTCCAGAACCATCTGGATCCAGTGGCCAGATATACACCAGGACCACTGGAGATGGTCCTAGATGCAAAGGGAAACCTTAGCTTTTTTAAGCTCAAGTCTTTAACAAGTGCCAGCTTGATTGAGACCACCCTAACCCTAACTAATCAGTGATTAAGGCTAGATAAGAAACGAGGCAGAGGATGATCTCTTTCACCTAGTTTAAAAAAAAAATCCAATCTGGGAGGGGAAGACCTTCAGGGTTTCCAGCCAAAATAGTAATATACAGATAATCATACAGATAGATAGATAGATAGATAGATAGATAGATAGATAGGTAGGTAGATAGATAGATAGATAGATAGATAGATCTATTGTTGGCCAATCTATGAGAGCCATAGTGATATGGTTTAAGTCGTGGTCCTTAAGAAAGAAATATAGCTGGTAGAGCTGCAGACCTGAGAGACATTGAGAGGTTTCAGGGATCAAAAACTGCATTCCTTTGGGTAGAACATCCAAAGGTATGTGGAAAGAAGAAAGGGAAACACAAAAAAGGAAAGAAGGAAAGAAGGGAGGAAGAAGAGAAGGAAGAAAGGATGGAAAACACGAAGAAGGAAGGAAGGAAGGATGGAAAAAAGAAAGAAGGAAGGAAAGAAGGAAGGAAGGAAGGAAGGAAAGAAGGAAGGAAGAAGGATGGAAAGAAGGAAGAAGAGAAGGAAAGAAGGAAGGAAGTGAGGAAGGAAACAAGAAAGGAAGGAAGGATGGAAAGAAGGAAGGAAGGATGGAAAGAAAGAAAGAAGAAAGGAAGGAAGAAAAGAAAGAAGGAAGAAGAGAAGAAAAGAAGGAAGGGACGAAGGAAACAAGAAAGGAAGGAAGGATGGAAAGAAGGAAAGATGGAAAGAAAGAAGAAAGGAAGAAAAGAAAGAAGGAAGGAAGAAGAGAAGAAAAGAAGGAAGGAAGGGAAGAAGGAAACAAGAAAGGAAGGAAGGAAGGATGGAAAAAGGAAGAAGAAAGGACGGAAGGAAAGAAGGAAAGAAAAAGCCATGTTGTCCAAATGACCAATTCCAGTTGGGTCCCCGGTGCTACAGCTCTACTCAGGGGCTGTTGTTTGTCCCTTGTTCTCCACAAGGATCATGACATCAGGGAGGTGATGCTGTGGCCTTCAAAGACCTTAGCTAAAAGTCTAGGTCTCTCTCCCAGCGCATGCTGGGTCGCCTCCAGGCATCCTGAGCCACGTCTTGCCTCTGGACCCGGCGGCTCTGGCGACAATCTGCTCGTATGTCACGGCGGCATCTTTCGCGAGCATTTCTCCTTGACCTGGCCCCCCTCTTCCTTGCTTTTTCATACTCTACACCAGATACGGCGGCCAAGCCGAAGCTTCCCGAGCACATCTCGTCTGCCGGTTTCTCGTCTCCGGGCCGCTTATTCACTCCCTGCGGCCCTGGCGCTGACCTCGTTTTGGCTCAGACTGCTGCTTGTGGGGCTGACACGGAACGCCTTTCAGTTGGCCAAGGGCTGGGAGGTAAATGACCCATTCAGGCCGATCTTGCCGCTGAGGGCTGTTTGGGCCCGGGTACTGATTGTACCTCTTCTGACAAATACCTATCAGACAGAGTCAGAGAAGAAACCTTACCCGCTGTACATATTGTCTTGTGAATACTGACACTGAAGCAGCTCGGTGGCTCAGTGGGTAGCGCACTAGCCCGGAGTCAGGAGGACGCGAGTTCAAAACCATCCTCCCGCACTTACCAGCCATGAGACCACCGGCGAGTCATTTAACTCTGATTGCCTTTCCCCCCCCCCTCCCCCCAAAACTCTGATTGCCTCCCCCCCTCCCAAAAAGGAAATCGTTGAAGTATAAATGGATCTTTTGAAATTAAGCATTTGGAAGATCTGATCTGTTGATAAACTCTTCTGCAAAGTCTGGCGGTCTGTTTCCTTGCTTCTGATGTGATTTATATGCATCCTAATCTTACCGGGGTCAGCTCTGAATGGTCCGGGGCAGAAGTGTATCATTTTCTGGGACTCCTGTGTAAAGCCTCAGGGATCTGTGAATGCTTCTAAGGGCTAGAGAGAATTGTGGTTTGTGCCTAAGGAGCTGAACTCTAGAGGTCCATAATTTGGGGATAAAAAGTGAACTGCCAGCTAAGCTATCTATTCCTAGAATCGGATAAAAGCCTAGTAATTGCCTCTCCCCCCAAAAATTGTGCACATGATACACTTGAAAATTTAATCTGCATATTAGCATTCTCTCCATCATTTTAAAAGTCTAGACAACTGACAAAACAATAAAGCAAGTTCTGATTTGTGATGTTTTCCAAATTCCAAGGTGTAAATGCCCAGAAAAACAGATTCAAATCCTGCCTCTGAGAGCTGGAGGAACTCACCGTTCTCCTAGGCTTCCTTTTTCTCATAAAGTGAAGGGTTTAGACTTGATGACTTTCTAGTTCTAGATACGCACCCCATCACTTTCATCCAAAGGCCAGTGGAACAACATATTTTGGGGCAGGATCTGCATAGTGCACTCGACCTACTTCAGGGCGATAAATTTTGTGGTCTCAGCGACTCCCAAAGTCCTTCTGCTGAATTTTTTTTCTTTCCTTTTTTTTTTTTTTTTTTTTTTTTGGCTAAGGCAATTGGGATTAAGTGACTCACCCAGGGTCACACAGCTAGGAAGGATTAAGTGTCTGAGACCAGATTTGAACTCAGGTCCTCCTGTCTTCAGGGCTGGTGCTCTAACCACTGTGCCACCTAGCTGCCCCTCCTGCTGAATCTTAAAGAAGCTGAAATGTGTGTCTGTGGAGAGCATTTCCACATTGTTAAAAGCACAGGTCATTGAATTAAACAAGCAGCGAATCCATATTTTGCATTCAGTTGACTTCAACTGAGCAGATGCAGGATAAATACTTGTTGCCCAAGCTGAATGTCTGCTGGATCTCTGCTTTGGTGTGGGACACTTTGGGCAAGATCATGGATGCTGCTGATGATACACATTCCACCAAAGCACTGGCAGCTGCCTCCGTGCGCAGACTCGGCATTCTGGGAACTGTTTGGTAGCTAATGGAAATGAGACTCATAAGTGAACCAGGCCTGTACTCTCCACAGTCTGGAGAAGTTAAATGTAACTTGGAAACTTAATGCCAATCCATTAGCAGCTAGTTTCTGACTGGCAGAAATCCCAGTTCCTGCTTTTGCTGTTTCTATGACATTCACTGATTATGGGACTAATAATACATATAATTGAAAATTACTGTAAGTGCTTTTAGAATACACTGTATTGTCATAGGCTCTGAAGAACTGAGTTAGGAAGAAAGCTGCCTTTGACAAATATTCAGAATCAACATGTATAGTATTGTGAGATTTACTTCAAGAAGTTTCCAATGATTAGAAAAATGCATTAAGTGCATAAAATTAACTAAATAAAAACCACTCTGCATTTGATATCTCTCTTTTGTGTGTGTGTAAGCAAACATGGTATTAATTACTCATTTTTGTCTGGCTTTCACTAAAGTTATTATTATTGTTTTAATTCTTCCACAAATATGGGATGAGAACATGGCACTGAAATGAATCTACGCCTATGGCTTTGAAAATGAAGGTGTGCTGATGGAGTGGATTCTGTAGCAAGTGCAATGATTATTCTGCCTGGATTTTCATTTTAGCAATGAGGGTTTCTGGGGAAAATTAATAATATTCTCCAGAGACATCACCGAGCTTCTGTTACAATTCCCCGGTTTGGATTCTGAGGCAGAATAGTTCCTGACTCTTAACAAAAATTTGCATTGTGGATGGGACTCAGGTTTTTCCATCTCGTTGCAGAAAGGGTGGAATGAGGGTGGAGAGTATTGAAAGCAGCTGATGACTCTCCTTTTTGAACACGGTATTGTGACTGGAATATGAATAATTTGCTTCTTGCTCTTTTTGAAAATATGGGTTATTTTGGAACAGATAGTGCTAAAGGCAGAGTACAAATGAGAACTGGAGATGAAGCTCTTGAAAACATGCACTTGTAAACATGAGCCCAGGCTGGAGAGGACATTGGCTGTGGTGGCAGTGAGGAGCTCATTAATAATGCAAAACATATCCAATATTTTTCTAGGGAATTGTGCTTTGGATGTTACATGTTATCAAAATAGGTGATAGGGAGGAGGGAGGGAAGAATACTAAAACAAACTGTCACTGTATTCATAAATCCCCAGGCAGCTAATTGAAAGGTAAGGCTGGTGGAGAAGCAGACTAGAAAAGCAGGGATTATAGACTCAGCTGAATGTTACCTGTGAGGTTACCCTTCAATTAATAGAAAAGGAAACTGAGGCACAGAGGGGCTAAGGATTTGCCCAAAATCACATGGGAGTAAATGGTAGAGCCAGGTTTCAACCTAGGTCCTCAAACTCAAAATCCAGCCCATTTCCAAGGCATAGATCCCAAGTTCTCATCTCCTTTCTGCAATGGGAACTCTGTGAGATCTGGATATATCACCAAGGCTCATTTCTTTCTTGTTGATATTCATTTGCTTCAGTCCTATCATATTCTTCATGGCCCTATTTGGGTTTCTTTGTTTTTGTTTTTTGTGTTTTTTTTTTTTTTGGCAAAGATACTGGAGTATTTTGCCATTTCTTTCCCCATTTAACATTGAGTTTGCCTTTGAGCTCATTTGACAGATGAGAAAACTGAGGCACTCATGGTGAAATGACTTGCCCAGACTCACATAGGTAGAAGTGTTTCAGGCCAGATTTGAATACGGGAAGATAACTTCCTTAATTCAGGCCTGGCACTCTATCTACTGCCCCACCTAGTTGCCCTCATTTCTTTCACCTTTTCTTAAAATGTGATGGAGCATTCATACAGAGGGCTAATCAAATAATTAGAAATTACTTCCTCAAGCAATTTTGGGTCCAGGCTAAACCAGATTATCTTCCTCTTTCAGTGTCTAATACTTTCATTTTTTTAAAGTTGTATTTTCTGGAAATATACACCTTTTCCAAACACCTTATATTTTCCTTTTTTTTTGGTAGCAAATTGAGTCCTCTCAGCTTGTACAGATTTCCTCAACAATTTCCCCAGAGAGATCTCTGGGGAAAGTGATGAGTGCTTACAACTTTGTTAAGAGATTCTCCACGGCCTACTATCAACTATCCTTCAGACTGGCAACCATATACATATTGATAGTGAAAGCTGACATGTGTAAAATTGACTCTGGAGGAATGCCTGGATTGTGTGATTGTGATAACTTAATGAGTATTGATCAATTGCCTCTTGAGACAACTCAGATATTTGCATATCTCTAATGATCCCTTTTTAAAATGCTTGCAACATGCTTTAATATCTCAAGCATCCATGATTTCTTCTCAGTATTTACTCTCTCCCTCTTGCCTTAGTAGATAGCCTTTTGTGAGCTGCTGAAGTCAAAAATATTTATTATCTGTAGGCTTACCTATGGGTGATGTGAGCCTCCTCAAACTTAGCTTACCCAGTTTTTGGATAACAGATACCCAATTCCTCCCCAGACTTGTGCCTGAAGCTCTTCTAGATTGGTAAGATTGGTTGAAACTTGGGTATGATCTTTGAAAAATTTAGAGTCATTTCCACACTATGATGAGAAACTAGATTGGAATTGGCATGTAATCCGTCAATTGACATTTATTAAACACCTACTATGTGCCAGGAGAGTAGATGGGTAATGAAATAGAATGCTGCACCTAGAGTCAGGAACATTTGTCTTTCTGAGTTCAAATCTGACTCCAGTTACTTGCTATTTGTATGACCTTGAGAAATTAGCTTAATTTTGTTTGTCTTAGTTTCCTCATTTGTAAAATGAACTGGAGAAGGAAATGGCCAACCAACTTTCATGGTATCTTTGCCAAGAAAACCCCAATGGGGTCACAAAGAGTTAGAAACAACTGAACAACCAAAAAAATGTGCCACGTGCTATTCAAAATGCTAGGGATAAAAATACAAATAAAATAAATACAAATAAAAACAAAGACAACTCCTGATCTCAAGAAGCTTAAAATTTAATGGTAGATATAGGAGAACAACACACAAAAAAGAAGCTTGAATGAGGGAACAGAGAAAGTATTTAGTGTTATTTTTTCAAGTGGGAAGGACAAAATCCAAATCTACTTTCATTGGAATAAGGTTCTCCCATTGAGGAAAATCCCTCTGCCAGTGCAAATTGGTGACTGCTCTGCAAATTATAATCTAAGAGAGTTGTCTGAGGCAATGAGAAATTAAATGGTTTGCTCAAGATCAGTATGTGTCAGAGCTGAGGACTTGAAGTCAGGTTTTCTTGTCTCTGATGTCAGTTCTCAATTCATTATATTACATTGCTTCTCTGTTGTTATTATTAAATGACAAAGAATATCCCAATTTACTATCCTAATTTCCATTAATTTATATTCTGCATTTATTAGTGACATTTCCACCCTTTCCTAAGAATATAAAAAAGTACATCTACTTCCCCAAGAGTATAAGAGAATTTTATTATATTTTTGGTGCGTTCATGAAGGCAAAACAAGTTAACAAGATATCTTTGGATGACAAATTGGGCTCTCTTTTGCCTCACTTCTTACCTAGACCTTGGTCATTGAATGGGTGTGGCTTTAGACAGATTGAGACCTGGGAAAGGGAAAGACCTTAATTTAGAAAGTTCAAGTTAACACACACTGGATTTATTGTCAGTTATCTTGATCTTTGTCATGCCAGTGGATTCGGATGAATCTGGAGGAGAGAGTTAGACTTTTCACATCCCTGCCTCATATAAATCCAATTCACATGCAAGTTGAGACATCATCCTGCTCCTGTAATTGGTCCTTTTCAAGAACAAAGGATGAACAACCACAAGCTGACATTCATCAGCTATAGATTTGGATGTCAGAAATCTGGTTTTCTAAGGTAAATGACTACACTGGAGATAATTATTAAACAAATGAGGAAATTGAAATGAAATATAATGCCAGCACCTATGCAGGAAAATAATCAATTATGATCTAGGTCCCTGCTCAATTCTTGATTTAGGGTAGCACTCAATGTCTACTTTTCTAAAGAAAGCATCGCATGCTTCACTATAGGAGTTTATTTGATTTCTGGAGCAAGCCCCAGGACATGGAACTGGTTTTACTCATTTCAGTGCCTGTTCACACTCAGAGAAAACTCTCTAATGGAACATGAGACCTTTATTCAATTTGAGAACCAGACCCATCTTTTTTTACCTATGCATAAACAATGGAAGTATCTTTGCTTATTTATTGTTGCTGTTTGTAATGATAGATGACTTATTTTCATTTTAAAAAATCACAATGATTGACAGTGGCATTAAAAAAACACAACTTGTTTTAAGTGTCACAGGTTGACCTTGATGGGATGCTTGATGAGAAAAACATGGAGAGAGAGAATGGGTTAGAGCAGAAGACTGGACTTGGGGATCAGGAGTTCTGAATTCTTCTTCAGCACTGAATTATTGGAAAATCTCAAGCCAGTCCAGCAATCACTGCCTACTTCAGGAATTCCATTTCTGGGTTAACAACAGACACACTTTCTGGGTGCTGTGAAGAACCATGCTGATCAAGTATGAAGGTAGACAGCCTGTGAAAAGACATAGTGCCTACTGTTGAGCCACATCACCTTTAAGCTCATTTGCACACTTCCTCCGCCATCACCACTAAAAATATAAATCTGCTGCTTCCACAGTTTCTTAGTCACGTGACTGAAATCTAACTCCTCTACCAGAGAAAGTTAAAAATATCCCCCTCCTCTGCCTCTTTCTGTGCATTCTCTCCCATCAATTACACATTGTTACACAAAGAACAAGCAAGATGGAGACAGAGGGAGGAAAACTCCTAAATGATAAATATTCATGAGTCTCCATAAAATATTAGTGAGGAGAAATTGATCATAACATTTTTACAGCACATATGATGCTCATTCTTCTTAGATACTTCAATTTGTGTATGCTCAACATGTACGTGTAGAGGAACAGAAGATTAATTTTTATTCCATGAAGTCTGAGCTAATGTCCCCATCCTACCCTCACTATCTTGTTACGATTTATTGCTAGGACTACCTGGCAGACTACTTTGCACTCTACTATTATCTAAAATAATATTTGATCTAAAATATTATCTTTTCTGCTTGGTTTAGTCAAAAGGGAAAGCACAAGATATTATTTCTAAAATAATCTTCTTTCACTGGGTCATCCCATCCCTGCTGAGTTGGAAATTTAATGATTTCATTACATAGGAAGATCTATATAATTGGCTTGATCCCTCACTTATTGATTGTTTCAGGTATCTTGTGGGGTTCACCAGATTACCAGGTGAGAAATTGATATTCTTTCTCTTTGGTCATGAGCACAGCAAAAGACCAACCAGTTTTTCTTGCTCAAGAGATGTTAAGTAGACAATGGGAGCAATTCCCTTCTCCATCACAGGTAACTCATGCTGACATAGAGAAGCTTTTAGGTTAATAAGGTCTCTTAAGACATTTTATCTGCTGTTCCTCAGGATAGCTCCAGAGTCAAGTTTGCAATCGTTGAACAGGTTGGCTGCTAAGGCATGGTGGTTGGCAGAAGCTGCCATTAGTAGACCTCCTATTGGTGTCTTTCAGCAGTTGCTCCTATTAGCAATGATTGCTCCCAGAGACATGTCCCTTCTACCCAGAGATTCTTCATATAATTGGTCCTCAATTAACTTTGTTAATTGGATGTAGAAGAGATGAACAAATTGCACATCCATTCCTTCCTCCCTGCCTTTGCTCATGTTATTATATTCCTTTTATAGGAACTTCTTTTTCTCTGCTTGCAAAATGACTTGGGACAAGTGACTGTCAATCACAGACTTAGATAATACCCCAGACTTTTTAGCTAAGTCTGTCTTGGTCTGCCATTCATCATCTCAGTCCACAGACAAATCTTATTCCTTTCAGATTTAACCTCAAGGTCATTATTAAATAATAATTCGATCTGATTAGGAAAAGCATGGTAAAAGATAAATTATGTCAAAACGTGAAATCCCAAGCACTTCCACCTTCTCCCCTGCTCAGGCTGGCAAGCTTTCTCTTCAGTCTCCAAAACTGTGAGAAAGAGACAGGAAGTTTCCTAGCTTGGCAAAATTCTTCCGCCTATCTGGAATACTGGAGATTACTGGAATAGGGGTTTATAACAGTTTTCCCGTGACTGTTAATTGTTGGACACGAACAGCAGCTTTGCTTTGGCCTTGGTAGGCAGTGCTGATTGTTACTCGGCTCATACCTCTTGGGGGTGATCTCTTCAGTCCATCCCTCTCCGTTGGCTGTCTCAGGATCCTGCTCGACAATTCTGCTGGCTGGGGGAGTGGGAGCTCCCCAGGCCATGGGACTGAGCACTTCTTGCTGCCATATGTCTGTCTTTCTCTGCCAAGGTTCTGCTCTGTACCTAAGGCACAGCCCTTTGGCTAGTTTTTTTTTTCCATAGCAGAAGTAATATTAGATAGTAAATGTAATCTTTGAACCAAGATGGCAGCAGGACCATAGATCTTGATTTGAAAGGAACCTCAGAGACCATCTAGTTCAAGCCCTTCATTGTGCAGATGAGGAAATTGAGCTATGGATGATGAAGTGATTTGTTCAGTATCACAGAAGCAATCCGGAGAGAGGAAATTTGCCTACCCACTCATAGCTCTGGCCCAAAGTTTTTTGGAAGACACCAGTCCTTTGTACCCATATTTCCTCCCCCTTCTTCTCCACGTGCCCTTTGCACTCTTTTTAATAAATATCCATTTTTTTCTTGCTGTTCTTGCTCTTCTTTTTCTTATTCTTCTTGTTCTTATTCTCTTTCTCCTCCACCTTTTTGTTCTTGTTCTCCTCCTTTCCTTCTTCTCCTCCTCCTCCCCTCTTCCTCCTCCTCCTCTTCCTTCTTTTCTTCCCTTGACTTATTTCTCTTCTGAGCTCATCTATAGCACTTGCTGAGCATTTGATCATATACTGTCTTGTGAGATGTTGTCCTATGCTGTTATATATATTTTCATATACATATATCTCCTCTTTTTTCTTGACAAGAAATTTCTTTTTCTCTGTCCCTTTTTCTCAACTCACCTAGCGTAGTACTATATATAGTAGGTGCTATGTTATCTGTTAAATGTGTGAGGAAAACCCAAAGAGAACTCATTCCTTGGTGAGAAAGGATGTTAAGTTCATACTTTAAAGTTATTGTTTATGACCTGGTCATTGTTTTAATGATTATTCAATAAAATGTGAGAGTCTCTGCTGACATTTCAGTAAAGTGTGAAAAATTGTGAGAGTGCTCTCATCATGAGAATAGACTTTCTGTTCTTTCCTTGTAGTTTACTGACCTGACTGATTACCCAGAGAATCAAGGTGTTGCTTTTAAGACCTGCTGAACTTTCTCACCTTTTCTGCTAAATTATTTGTCACATCATCTACAAAGAGGAGAGGTGGCTATTGCAGAAGAATAGATTTAGGTTTGATGTAAGGAAAATCTTTCCTATTAATTAGAGGCATATAGAAGTGCCCTAGACTGCCTGCAGAGTAAGTGGGTCCCCTCCATTCCCCATTCCCCCCCACCCCTGATTAAAGTTTTCAAAAAGAGACTGAATTTGGGTATATTGTAAAAAGGAAAATTGATAAGACACTGGATTTGAAGGCTTCCAAGGTCTCCTAAGTCTGAGATTGTCTGATTCTGTTAAGGAAAGGAAATTTAAGGGATTTCTTGTTTTGTTTTGTTTCCTTTGAGACTGGGTTTTTATTTGAAACTGAGGCAGCTAGGTGGGGCAGTGGTTAGAGCACTGGGCCTGGAATCAGGAAGAACTGAATTCAACTCTAGCCTCAGACACTTACCAGCTACGTAATCTTGTGCAAGTCATTTAACATGTTTGCTTCAGTTTCCTCAACTTTAAAAATGGGGATGGTAATAATAATCACTACCACCCAAAAGTTGTTGTGAAGATTATATGAATTAATATTTGCAAAATTCAAAATACTATATATAAAGTACTAGCTAGCTATTATTATATTACTATTATTAATTATTTTAAATACTTATTATTATTGTTATTATTATCCCAATATCTCCTAGGCTATAAATGTAGCTGTCAAATAGGGTTCGATTCTTTTTTTTTTTTTTTTTTTTTTTTTCTGAGGCAGTCGAGGTTAAGTGACTTGCCCAGGGTCACACAGCTAGGAAGTGTTAAGTGTCTCAGGCCACATTTGAATTCAGGTCCTCCTGATTTCAGGGCTGGTGCTCTATCCACTCCTCTACCTAGCTGCCCCCTAGGGTCCGATTCTAATATTGATCATCATGGAAGATTTAACTTGCTCTGTTTTGTCCAACCTGACTCTTAAGCTTCCATGGTCTTGCCATATTGATGCTGTACTTCACATGAATATTTAATTGGCTTTAGTTGTAATGCAAGGAGGGAGTGCTAGGTGGTGCAATAGATGAAGTACTTGGGTCTGCAGTCAGAAAAATTTGAATTCAAATCCAGCTTTAGAAACTCTAGATATTCAGCTGTGTGACTCAAGGCAAGTCATTTAGACTATTTTCCTCAGTTTCCTATCTGTAAAATGAGCTGGAGAAGGAAATGGAAAAACATTCCAATATCTTTATCAAAAAAAAAAAAAACCCAAACAAACAAACAAACCCCAAAGAGTCACAAAGATGCTGCAGCTTGGAACTCTCTAACTCATGGGACATTCCAGTCTCAGTTTCTTCAATAAGAGAGATCATAAGTATGTACCACCATGAACTGCTGAGGTTCTGAGGTTTGAATCCCAAGGAAAAATCACTGTGGTAACAGAAAGTCCTTTTTCCCTTCTAAATTTGCTCAGGCTCACACTCACTTATCTCTCTAGTCTCAATCTCTACTTTAAGCATCTAACAGAAAATTATGAGCCAGACAATGTGAATTTAGACAGAAGATAGCTCTGCTCAGACTGGTGGTTATTGTCAGTGTGATGTGATGATGACTGTTTTCAGTGTGGTGTGAGGGACAGAGAAGAGTGAAATAGAACAGGATGGGAAAGCCAAATAACTTGAAGCTCTTTCTATTCAATGTTGCTCATAGAAGCCTAGGAATGGCATCTAGTCTAACCTTTTATTTTACAAGTGAAGACTTAGTTCAAAATGCCACAAATAGCCTGAGCAGACATGTCCCTGTTCAAATATAAATAGCTAATATATTCCATAGGCATAGAGAAAATGATATTTTGATTGTAATTTGTGTCATTTTTATTACTTTTATTTGAGTTCTCTCTGAAATTTGTTTCTTTCTGTGTATGCCATTGCTTATTCTATCAAATAATCTTTTTCTTGACATATTAATGATAATTTTGGGATTGCAAAGTTACTTTTGTTCAGTTTGTGCCTAGGATCTAGAAACTGATTGGAGAAAGGGGAGTAGAGAAGAAAGGGTGACTAAGCAAGAAGAGAGAGAGGGATTGGAAGGTAATAGGAAAGTTCATAAGTCTTTAGTTAAACCTGAAGTTATAAATGATCTTTTTGAGAAAAGTGGTTTGTAGATTAATATGAAATATTTGTATTATTAGATCCGTTTATATAACCTGAGTCTAATTGTCCCCAGTCATGACCCATATGTAGATGTAACCCATGTCCTAGGACCCAAGTTCTGGGTTTACAAAGATCATATTTGATCATGGGGCTACCCTTAAAAGATCAAAGTACTTTTAGTTTATTATGTTACACACTCCCAAATATATCCTGGTAAATCCCCAAATTTAACTTGAATCTAGATTTCCACAGATTAAGGTAACAGGGCCTCTAACTTCTATAAAAGCATTTGAGGCAACAAATGCATATTATATACAGGATTACCTTTACTTCACTCTCCAAACAAT
This sequence comes from Myrmecobius fasciatus, assembly GCA_023553655.1. Lineage (NCBI taxonomy): Eukaryota > Metazoa > Chordata > Mammalia > Dasyuromorphia > Myrmecobiidae > Myrmecobius > Myrmecobius fasciatus. The sequence continues at coordinate 147,703 of JAJPUD010000018.1, read as the reverse complement.
GAAGAAAATTCAAAGGACTCAAACAAGCCTAATAAACACTTGAAAACACACACAAAGGAATTCATGATAGCTTCCTTCTTCGCTCTCTCTCTCCCTCCCTTCCCTTCTTTCCTCCCTCCCTCCCTTCCCTCCTTCCCTCCTTTCCTCCCTCCCTTCCTTCCTTCCTTCCCTCCCTCCCTCCTTCCTTCCTTCCTTCCTT
>JAJPUD010000018.1:59533-131607 GCA_023553655.1 Myrmecobius fasciatus | reverse complement strand
AAAAAATAGGGAATGAAGGACTCCTACCAAACTCCTTTTATGATACAGATATGGTACTGATACCTAAACCAGGTAAAACAAAAACAGAGAAAGAAAATTATAGACCAATCTCCTTAATGAATATTGATGCAAAAATCTTAAATAAAATATTAGCAAAGAGATTACAGAAAATCATTCCCAGAAAAATACACCATGACCAAGTAGGATTTATACCAGGAATGCAGGGATGGTTCAATATTAGGAAAACTATTAACATAATTGACTATATTAATAACCAAATTAACAAAAACATATGATAATCTCAATAGGTGCAGAAAAAGCATTTGATAAATCTAATATCCATTCCTATTAAAAACATTAGAGAGTATAGGAATTAATGGACTTTTCCTTAATATAGTCGGTAGCATCTATTTAAAACCATCAGCTAGCATCATATGTAATGGTGATAAACTGGAACCATTCCCAATAAGATCAGAGGTGAAACAAGGTTGCCCACTATCACCATTACTATTTAATATTGTATTAGAAATGCTAGCCTTGGCAATAAGACAAGAAAAAGAGATTAAAGGAATTAGAGTAGGTCATGAGGAAACCGAATTATCACTCTTTGCAGATGATATGATGGTCTACTTAGAGAACCCTAGAGAATCAACTAAAAAACTATTAGAATTAATCCACAACTTTAGCAAAGTTGCAGGATACAAAATAAATCCACATAAGTCATCTGAATTTTTATACATCATCAACAAAATGCAACAGCAAGAGATACAAAGAGAAATTCCATTCAAAATAACTATCGATAGTATAAAATATTTGGGAATATATCTGCCAAGGGAAAGTCAGGATCTATATGAGCAAAACTACAAAACACTCTCCACACAAATAAAGTCAGATCTAAACAATTGGAAACACATCAAGTGCTCTTGGATAGGTCGAGCGAATATAATAAAGATGGCTATACTACCTAAACTAATCTATTTATTTAGTGCTATACCAATCAAACTCCCAAGAGATTATTTAACTGACCTAGAAAAAATAACAACAAAATTCATCTGGAAAAACAAAAGGTCGGGGCAGCTAGGTGGCGCAGTGGATAGAGCACCAGCCCTGAAGTCAGGAGGACCTGAGTTCAAATCTGGTCTCAGACACTTAACATTCCCTAGCTGTGTGACCCTGGGCAAGTCACTTAACCCTAATTGCCTCAGCAAAAAGCAAAAAAACAAAAACAAAAACAAAAACAAAAGGTCAAGAATTTCAAGGGAATTAATGAAAAAAAAATGCAAATGAGGGTGGCCTAGCTGTACCAGATCTAAAACTATATTATAAAGCAGTGGTCACCAAAACCATTTGGTACTGGATAAGAAATAGAGTAGTGGATCAGTGGAATAGGTTAGGTTCACAGGACAAAATACTAAATGACAATAGTAATCTAGTGTTTGATAAACCCAAAGACCCCAGTTTTTGGAATAAAAACTCAGTATTTAACAAAAACTGCTGGGATAATTGGAAACTAGTATGGAAGAAATTAGGCATTGACCCACACCTAACACCATATACCAAGATAAGGTCAAAATGGATTCATGATCTAGGCATAAAGAATTATATTATGAACAAATTAGAACAATGTAGGATAGTTTACCTCTCAGACTTTTGGAGGGGGAAGGAATTTGTGACCAAAGAAGAACTAGAGGTCATCATTAATCACAAAATAGATAAGTTTGACTATATCAAATTAAAAAGTTTGTACAAACAAAATGAATGCAGACAAGATTAGAAGGGGTAGCAGTAAACTGGGAAAATATTTTTACATCCAAAGGTTCTGATAAAGGCCTCATTTCTAAAATATATATAGAATTGACTCAAACATATAAGAATTCAAGCCATTCTCCAATGGATAAATGGTCAAAAGATATGAACAATTTTCAGATGAAGAAATTGAAGCTGTTTCTGGTCACATGAAAAGGTGCTCCAAGTCACTATTGATCAGAGAAATGCAAATTAAGACAACTCTGAGATACCACTACACACCTGTCAGATTGGCTAAAATGACAAGAAATGATAATGATAACTGTTGGAGGGGATATGGGAAAATTGGGGTACTGATACATTGTTGGTGGAACTGTGAACGGATCCAACCATTCTGGAGAGCAATTTGGAGCTATGCTCAAAAAGTTATCAAACTGTGCATACCATTTGACCCAGCAGTGTTTCTACTGGGCCTATATCCCAAAGAGATTTTAAAGGAGGGAAAGGAACCCACATGTGCAAAAATGTTTGTGGCAGCCCTTTTTGTAGTGGCAAGAAACTGGAAATTGAAGAGATGCCCATCAATTGGAGAATGGCTGAATAAATTATGGTATATGAATGTTATGGAATATTATTGTTCTGTAAGAAATGACCAGCAGGAGGATTTCAGAGAGGATTGGAGAGACTTGCATGAACTGATGCTGAGTGAAATCAGCAGAACCAGGAGAACATTATACACAGCAACAAGACTATACGAGGATCAATTTTGATGGACATGGTTCTCTTCAACAATGATGTGATTCAAACCAGTTGTGCTGCGATGAAGGTAGTCATATACATCCAGAGAGAGGCCTGTGGGAACTGAGAGTGAACCACAACACAGCATTTTAACGCTTTCTGTGAATATTTCCATGCATTTTGTTTTCCTTCTTAGGTTGTTTTTTCTTCTTCTCTTTCTAGATCTGATGTTTCTTGTGCAGTAAGATAACTGTATAGATATGTATACATGTATTGTATTTGTCATATAATTTATCCTATTTAGCTTGTATTAGATTACCTGTCATCTAGGGGTGGGGGTGGGGGGAAGGAGGGGAAAAGCTTGGGAAAAAAGTTTTTGCAAAGGTCAATGTAGAAAAATCACTCATATGTTTTTATAAATAAAAAGCTTTATAAAAAAAAAGGAAATCCCAAGCCAGGTCTCATTGGGAATTATATCAATCAGAGCTCAATTTAACCCAGAAAACAATTGTGGTGAAAAAAGGGTCCCACTGAGTCCATGTTTCTATACCTAGAGTAGGTCTGACCATAGAAAACATTTCAGGTAGCTGCAATTCAGACTCATATTCCACAATTCATCTCTCTTTAAGGTGCTGGTTTGATAGGGATTAACAGTGAGTTGTAGATTTTTTTAGCATTCTCATTGAATCTCAACCTCTCATTTGCATCCTTTAGTTACCATTTTCTCACCTGTCAGAGGATGTCTCCACTTGGACATCTTGCCATTGCTTCTTTTTTGTCCTGAATGGCTGTTGAACACCTGCCCCTACCTGGGTAAAGTAGGCTTAGAGAGTATCAGCTAAGCCTCCAGGAGGAACAAGCACATCAGGATGTCTCTGATAAGAACTCAAAATATGGCAGAATCCAGCAGCCACCTGGAGTGGATACAGGGATGGGAACACGAAGACCCAGGTGGGAGGGAATGTCAACACCGGACAGGATGAGGCAGGATCCTGACTCAGGTAGGCACTGGTTGTCATGGTTATAATCAGATCAGCATGGGTCATGGGAGCCCAGTGGGGCTAAAAGAGATTAGAGGTAATCCAGAGTCAGCAAGGTTTCAAGCTGGCAAGGGAGGGCTCAGGGAGGGCCAGTCACAGCCCAGAGCTCCAAGAAAGCTTCAAAAGATTGCTATTGCTGATGGAAGCCTTTCCTCCTGGACTCTCTCAGCCCCGTGCCTGGGAAAAACCCTTCTACTTAGGGCAATCCAGTGGTTCTGTCCCTCTATTCCAAAACTGGGTTCTGGGAGTCACCTGCCTCCTGCAGATGGGAGGGTGTCTAAGAAAGCACTTTTATCCTAGACCCACTCCTGGGACAAGAACTGTTGCTGTTCAGCCATGTCCAAATCTTCATGACCTCGTCCTTTCCATGGTGTTCTCTTGGCAAAGATACTGGAATAGTTATCCTTTTTCTTCTCCAATGGATTAAGGCAAACAGAGTTTAAGTGAAATGTCAGGGTCACTCAGTAGTAAGTGTCTGAGCCTGGGTTTGAACTCAGGTCTATCCACTGAGCCACCGAGCTGCCTCCATACTTGGCACATAGTAGGTGCTTAATAAATACTTGTTGAATCGAATTCAACTACATTATGACCTGGCATAGAGTATGCTAATAACATAAGATCACTTCCTTTCTCTTTCCTCCTCTTCTCCCATATTGTGAAGACCATTTCCCCTAACAACAAGAGGGACTCTTAAAAAATTATTTTAATTCTGAAAAAAGGGTATTTCCATATCTAATTCCTCCAGAAAAGAGAACTATGAAACCATGAATCTCCATTTCATACTACTTACTATATATATATTATATTATATTACCTATATATAATATATAATCTTACACATACACACATATATGTAATATAAGAAATTACACACATTTCAAAGGTGTCCTAGTCTGTATTTCCTCTGAACTATTGTTTTCTTCTATGCATTTAAAAAATATTTCAATGGCTTTCTTTTGATGGATCAGTATTACAGATCTGGTAGTGGTATTGCTGGATCAAAAGGTATATATAGTTTGAATCTGATATCTACACCAAGATCACTTTCTCTCTCTCTCTCTCTCTTTCTCTCTCTCTCTCCCCCTCTCTCCTCTTTTTGTCTCTCTTCTCTTTTTCTGTTTGTTTCTTCTGTTCTCTCTCTGTCTCTGTCTCTCTCTTTGTCTCTGTCTCTTCTTTTTGTCTCTTTTCTCTTTTTCTGTTTCTTTGGTTCTCTCTCTCCTCTGTCTTTCTGTCATTCTCTCTCTCTCTCTGTCATTTTCTCTCTCTCTCTCTGTTTCTCTACTTCTCAGTCTCTCTGTGTGTACGTGTGTGCAATCTTTAACATTATACCTTTTTTGACCCTCCCCTGCCCTAGCTCCCTACTGTTAGTGCCTTTCCCCAAACTTGCCTTTTATTTATTTCATGTACACCAAATGAGAGAAATAACTAGTTCACCTCCTTCCTTCAGTCTTGTTTCTACACTAGTTTATTCCTTTTATCTTTCTTTCTTTTCCCCCTCTTCACCCTCAGAACAAATTCAGTCCATTTCCAAATTCTCTGTTTTTAATCTTAATAGCACTTTGAAGACATTAAATTTTGAAGGAATACTTTTTTTCTCTCCCCCATTAGCATTGTAGCATTACATTACCATATTATATTATCACTCATTTCCTTCTAATTGTTTAAATACATTTACCTTTCTAGGTTTCTCAGGACACCCCCTCCTTTTTTTAAAAATTCCCATTCTGTTCTGCTTTTTTTCATCAAAAAATGTTTGAAAGTATTCTATTTCACTAAAAATCTATTTCCTCCTTCTAGGATTATGTTAAACTTTTCAGGACAAACTACTCTTGGTTGCAAGCCCATATCTTTTGCCTTTTGGAATATTGTATTCTAACATCTCTCATTTTTAATAGAAGCTGCTAAGTCTTATATAGTGATTTTATATAGCCTTTTATTTTATTAAATAATGGTGTTCATTGAGTCCCTGACCCTGATCCTCTGGGTCCTTTGGAATACAGTTGATAACTTCCATCTTCTGGTTAGCTATTGCCTCCAGGATCCAAAATCAAATTCTCATTTTGGTTTTTAAAGCCCTTCATAAATTGGTCTCCTCCTCTCTTTCTAGTTTCCTTGCACCTTACTCCCCTCCACATACTTTTAAGGTGCAGTGACACTGATATCCTTGCAGTTCAACAAAAAGATCACTTTATCTCCCAACTCAGAATTTTCTCATGCCTGGAATTTTTATCTGATGGGTTGCTGCAAGTCCCAGCTAAATTCTTATCTTCTGCAAGAAGGCTTTATTGATATTATTTAATCTTAATGCCTTCTCTCTTAGATTATCTCCATCTTATTCTGCATATATCTTGTTTGCACATTGCATATGTTGTCTCCTCATTTAAACTCTTTGAGAGCAGGGATTGTGTGTGTGTGTGTGTGTGTGTGTGTGGTGTTGTGTGTTTTTTGCCTTTCTTTGTATTCCTAGTACTTAGGAACATAACTTAGGAACATAGTAGGTGCTTAACAAATGTTTGTTGAGGCATAGCTAGATGGCACATAGAGTCCAAGTAGCTCTAGAGTCAGGAGAACCTTGGTTCAAATTCAGTCTCAGATACTAGCTATATGATGCTGGGCAAGTCATTTAATCCTGATTGCCCCCATCCCCCAAATGCTTGTTGACTTGACAACTCCATCAACAATGCCTTAGCACCCCTATTTCCCAGGGTGAAAGAGGTCTCTTGGAGTTTCCCACTGAATTTCTTGATCATTATTTGCTTTGGGATAAAGTTCAGGTTTTTGTTAGAATAGGTATGTGGGACTTGATTCCATTCAGGTGGCCACCTTGGTTGAAAATCAGGCCCTCTTTCTCTCAATGGAATAGAACCTACACAGCTTTGTACTTTTCCAGTGACCAAAGCCCCTGACCTTAACTTTCAAATGCTTTCCATCTACAGCAGGCAGCTTTGATGTAGCCAAAAACCTATACAGGCTCACATACTGATTTAAAAATAAAATAAAATCACTTACATTATATATAAATATTTAAGCTACTTATTAAACAGAGCAGTAAAGAATGAAGTGTGTACAATGCCTATTTAAATAGAGGAGACTAAATAGGGAGAAGTAGGGAGAAGGGTGCAGAAAGTTTTGCCAACTCATGTTTGGGTCAGAAAAAGTTTTAGGTAAGAGGTAGGATTTCAATATGACCATGGGCCACTCATATTTGAATCCACATGGATTAGTGGAAATATTTTAAAAGATTTAGCTCACCTATTGACATTTTAAATCCTTTATAACCTGATTCAAACCTATCTTTCCAGACTTAGATATTGCTACTCTTTACACATTCCGTATTCTTCTTTTTGTTCCATATACAGAAATTCCATCTTCTTCTGGTATTTCTTTACACAGATCATCCCTCAAACCCACTCCTTTCTTTCTATAGCTTCTTAATTTCCTTCAGAGCTCAGCTTAAGCATTATATTTGACATTAGGATTTTTTTGGCCCTCCTCTGACCTAGCTCCCCATTGTTAGTGCCTTTCTCCAAAACTGACTTTTATTTAATGTATTTTAAAATGAAACTATATGTACATATGGGAAACAGATGGGTAGATTGAGAGCACTGGGCTTGGAGTTCAAATTCAGCCTCAAATGTTAGCAGTATGACCATGTATTAACCATTGTTTGCTTTAATCCACTTAAGAAAGAAATGGCAAACCACTCCTGCATCTTTGCCAAGAAAACCACATGGATTGTAGATCACAAAGAGTTGGACACAACTGAAAGCAACCACACAGCAATAACATATGTGTGTGTTGTATCCCTTGATAAGAATCTAAGTTCCTCGAAGTCAGAAATGACTTCATTTCTATCTTTGTATCCCCAGTACCTACTGTGATGTCTGGCCCATAAATAAATTCATGTTGGTTAATTGAGCTGGTAAATCACTTATCTTTGCTAATTCTTTTTACTATACAATTTCACTAGAAACTTCCAAGGTTAAAACTTAATTAAATTTAGCTTAGTTTAAACTAAAACAAACCTAAATTCAGTTTTGACCTTGCTAATAGACTAAGCAAACAACATTCACTGAAATAACATAACAGAAAAGAATCAAAGTAAAACAATGGAAAGCCGGTCTCAACCCCTATTCCAAAATAACTGCAATCTCATCTTTCCCTCCTAGGGGAAAAAATCACATCTAAGGTAAGCACCTTGGAAATGAAAAAAATATGGTGTGGTTGGACTATAGGTTGAGTTCTTCAGTAAATGGGATCTGGACTTCCTCCTGTTGGAATTACTTTGGTCTCCACAGTTTCAGGTACAGTAAGATATTTTCAGATCTCTTCCAGATGTTTTGGTTTTTTCATCATGCTTTTTGCAGTTTAAATAGCAACACTGCTGTTGTTCCATTCCTGAATTGGACATTGCCATCACTGTGTTTTTCTCCTTGCTCCTACATATAATAACATGGGAAGTATTTCCTTACCTTTGTACAATCAGGCCCAAGGACCTCATGGAAAATGTAGTTTTTCTTCTGATTAGATAAGCACTTTTTATGTAAGTGCTACAGAACTAGTAGAATTTAGTTTAGGAAATTTAGGAAGATGAAAGATGTAAGAAGGGTTATTTAAGATTAAAAGGGTAGGTATGAAGGTACAAGTGGTATTATGGAAGGGAAAGAGAAGTAAGTTTGCCACGAAATAGGATTTTCATGCTTTCTGTTGATGTTTGCTTGCATTTTGTTTTCCTTCTCAGGTTTTTTTTTCTTAATAGATCTGATTTTTCTTGTGCAGCAAGATAACTATAAATTTGTATATATATATTGGATTTATCATATATTTTAACATATTTAACATGTATTGAACTACCTGCCAGAGGAGTGGGGGGAAAGAGGAAAAAATTGGAACAAAAATTTTTGCAAAGGTCAATGTAGAAAAATTACCTATGCATATGTTTAGTAAATAAAATGCTTTAATAATAAAAAAAGAAGTAAATTTGCAGGGATAGAGGAAGGAAAATTCATAATAGCAGAATTATATCAAGCAGGTGAGGTCCTGTTAGCTGGTTTGAAAATGAGAATGAATATGAAAATGAGTACAGAAATTACATTTGCAGAACTTTTGTCTCTTTGGCCAATGCAGAAAACACAGAATTAGTGTCTTTTGGGGGATCCCTTGGGCCTAATTGGATCAGAGGGGACCAGCCTTGTGTATCTTTGAGTCTTTTTACAGGCAGTGTCTCATTCTCTCATACCCATGTCTTTTCTGGAGAGCCCAAAAGTAGACATTTCAAAGGGCATTCTATGTTTGAAAGAGACACTGGAAATAGGACAGCAGAGAAGGGAGCTGACTATAAGAATCTGGCCTATTAGCTTCAGTTGCACTTGGATCAGTCCGAAGACAGAGGAATGTTCAGACAGTGATCCTTTCCAAATAAACACCATGGAGTCTAAGTAAAAAGATTTTCCAGCCAGACTAAATTTAAATGGCAGGCAGCATGTATCAGAAAAGGGAAAGAAAGGTGGGGGAAGAGAAAAGGCTTTAATGCTGTTCCTTTTCTCCTACTACACAACTCCTTCTTGCTATTGCATGGAAGTCACTGGGGATTGAACAAATTAGGAAAAATCACCAAAAGTATGTTCCACTGTCCCTCCCACTCATGTGGGCCAATTCAGTTGATTTTAGCCCCAGGATCTCGGCCCTCACCAGGATGGGACATGGAAGGCTGCTTTATTTTGGAGTTACCCTTGCCCTCCTGGTCCACTTCCAAGTCAGCCACTGATTCCAAGGATTCCCAGGAAGCTGGATTGTTTCCAAGGCTGGCTAGGGCTTTGGGCTTCGGTGCTGAGGAGTGCAAATCCCAGTTCAATTCCCAGTTATTCTGGGATGAACTTAGAAAAGATTTAGTTTACTGATTTGCTGTCATTTTGACCCATCATATTTGAATCCACTGATTGGCTCTAAAAAATAATTTGGCCTCCAGTCATTGTCAGGAAAAGGGGGTAGCTTAATGCCAGGATTCCACCTAGTTTAGATAAGAGTCCTCACTCTTTTTTATGTCATATTCCCCCACTTTCTGGGCAATCTGGTGAAGTTTACAGACTCCTCAGATTATTGTTTTTAAAAGCCTAAAATAAAATACATAAAATTACAAAAGAAATCAATTATGTTGAAATAGTTATCAAATTAAAAAACAACAACAAAAAAGTTCACAGACCCCAAGTTAAGATCATGTCACTATTTTGTTGTAGTTAGACATTCCTCTGAGGGTGGGAATAATATTGTTTAGAGGAGAAAAGGAAAGGAGAAAGGCAATGTTTTTCTTTGCAGAGCTGATGTTTATCACAGCATACTTGGCACTTTGGTAGGCCATGTCTTGGTTTCCCAGATTTCAGGAAGGTTGTTATATGGAATGGAGCTTTATATCTCCTGAAATTTATTTTCTTTTCCCCTCACTAAGAGTTTTAGCAGATAGGAGAATCAGAAGTACACAATTAAAAGAGACCTTCAATGCCATTTTTAGTCCCTACCTGCTGCATGAATCTCCTTTAAAATTTTTCTTACAAGTGGCCATCTAGACTCTGCTGAGGGGAACTTATTACCTCTGGAGGCAACCCATTCCTTTTCCAAACTCCTCATTTTACAGATGAGGAAACCACAGCCTGGAAAGGTTAAATGACTCATGTAACCTCTACTGAGGTTTGTACAGCTGAATAATTTTAGATTTATTTCATTTTTTTTACAAGCAGAAATTTTTCACCTAAATGAAAAACTGGGATGATGAGAATGGATCTGGGATATTTCCAAATTTGGGGGAGGAGCAGCACAGAGAAAAGGCATAAGGAGCTATTACTTTAACATTAAATCTAGTATACTGAAGTTAGAGCATTGAAGACCTAGTACAAACTCTGGCTGTTGTATAGAACTAATTCAAAACACACAATTAGAAACATATGGAAGGAAGGAAAAAACTATCAAGAAGTGGATTTTAGTAGGTTGGGACAGAGATTAGATTAGTTCACAGATGAAAGGTCAACAAAAATGTATAGTGATGAAATCCTAGTGTTTGAAATCTTACAAAGGACCTGTAATATTTAAATTATAACATTTCCTCTTCAAATAGTGCCTGTTCTTGGAATCTTGGTCAGCAACTGCTTAATTTCATTCCATAATCATTTTATAAATAAATTTAACATTCATAATTAATAATTCAGTATTATAATCCATTAAATGCCTACTATGGTTAAAGTAATGTGGCAGAAAGTACAGATACAAAGATGGAAGATCTTATGCTCACAAAGTCTAGTGGTGGTGGAGAAAAAGCTATATACATAAATACATGTGGTAGATAGACTTATTGGAATAAAAGAGAGATCCAGATAAAGTAGATTAGGGAAAATGGAGATGGGAAAGTCATTTTCAGTTGAGAGGGAGGTAGGGGATGGCTCAGAGGTAGCACCTGAGATAATTCTTAAAGGAAGAAAAAAGTTTCCATACTAGATAAGGAGAAAATACATTTTAGACTTGGGGAAAAGAATTCATGTTGGCAGAAGAGATCAAAATAATAATGAAGCATAGCTAGAATTTCATTAGGCTGAAGCTTAGATTTATGAAAGGGTAAAGTAGAATAAATCTGGAAGTAGCATATATTAAGCACCTACTATGCTAAGACACTACTTTAAGTGCTTAAAGTTGATGTTAGTTGTAGCTAATGTTAGACTATAGAGTGCTTTGAATAGGCCGAGAAATTTGTACTTTGTGTTTTCAAGGTTTAAAAAAAATATTTTAATATTTTTTAAATAAAACAAGCATTTCAATAGTAGCAGAATTTAAAAAAAAAGATATTTGGACATAGAATTGCAAATCTATTTTGTACAGCTTCCTATTCTTTTTAAAAATATAATTGTTATCACGTAAAGTTTTTCCCCTTTTCTTCCCTTCCCTCCACCCCCTCCCATGCTAAAATTATTTTGGCAGTTGAGTGAAAGGTTGATTGGAGAGAAAATACGATAGACAAAGAGATCCATGAGGAAGTGATTATAGTAGCTCAGGCAGAGGTGATGAGGTTCTGAACTGTGTTGGTGGCAATGTGAGAGAAGAGAAAGAGAGAAATTTGATAGACATCATTGAGATGGAATTGACAGGACTTGGCAACTAGATGTGAGAACTCAGGGAAAGAGAAAGATCAAAGACGTGTCTGATCTTTTGAGCTGGGGTGATTGAAAGAACAGTAATGTCATCAACAAAGAGAGACCTTGAAGGATTGTACAGTTGTTAATGGACAGCTTGATGAAGACGGAAGCTGGAGAGTCAGGAGCAGACCTCAGGAGAGAGAGATACTGGTTTGGGATATTTAGAGTTAGAAGTCTTCTGTATAGAAGGTAGTAATTTAAATCATGGAAATGGGGGGATTTTTAAGGGAGAGCAGTCCTAACACAGAGCATTAGTGTTTACACATTAAAGCTTTAAGGGCAGGAGTCCAAGAAGGAACAGTCAGAGATAATTAAGAGAGCAGTATTACATAATTTGAGGGAAGAAAGACTATCCAGAATAATAAAAACTTAGATTTTTGAAGGAACTTTAGGGACCAACTAATTCAACTCATGTCTCATCGTAATAAATATGAAATTTGGGGCACTGAAAGTAAACAGCTCATATTCCACCATCCTTAAGCTTACGAAGTCCCAGTGAAGGGATACAATATCTGATTTGCTCACTAGGTGAAGTGCTACTTGAGCCATCAGTGTAGTAATCAATCATCTCAGTGCCTTCCTTGGCTCATGACTTCCAAAAGGTTGCAAGGTCCTTTCTAACCACTAGAGAGTGCTCAGAATAGATAGACTCCTCCCCTTACTGCAAAGTCAGTAATTCAACCAGTAATGCTAAATTTCAAAATTTATGGCTGCTCTAGAGGGTTCTAAAGAATGAAACAGACTATTGCTCCCCAAAATAGGAGTTATAAAACCAATAATTAGCATTTCTAGGTCTCCTACCTGATACCTGAATTCTTTTATTTTATTTTATTTTTTTTAGTTATGATCCCATGATGTTGGCAAAGGTCAAATATTCAAAGCAATAGGATTGCCTGATTTACTAAACATAGGGGAAAATAAAGGAATTGAATGCTCCTAAGGAGTGTGGGATTGTGGGAAGGTCTACTTCCAACCTTTTCCCAAACTACATCACTCTACCCCAGATCTCTGGATGTATGGAAGAGAATTCATGAGTTGCACAGACTCAGGGATACCCAATAAGAGGCAAGGACCCCAGCTCCAAAGAAAATGGGAAAGCAGGAGAAGAGTGATGGGAGGAGTCATTTACTCTGTCCCTGTTCAGCAAACAATGGAGTTCTCCATAGCAACCAGTCACCCTTTTCACACACTGGTCCCCATCTCTACTCCAGGATCTGGGTAACCTCTCTAGGCTGATCTTAAAGTCAGTCCCCCTTTGTCCGACTGTCCAGCAACAGTGGCAGCCAGCACAGCTGCCACTACAGCCACCTCCAGCTATTTCATCCTGTCCCTGATAGAAGCTCAGCATTTTGAGTTCAATGACAGATACATGCATGGTGATCAGCAAGTCTGTCACCAGCAGCAGCAGCTGTTTCCCTTAGGGGTCATTGTAGTGGTCAGGAAGTCTGAAATCACGCGGGCAGCATGTGAAATAAGAGGAAGGCTATACCTCAGCACACAGATCTTATGTCCCTTAAAGCTATTGCTTGGATTTCTTCCCATCACCTAAGAATTCTGGGGAGTAGGGAAGAGTGATTGATCATCATAAAACTCTTCACCAATCTCCCTCTGCCCAAATCATCATTACTTTGGTCTCAGAGAAAAAAAACACAGATACTGTGTGATCCTAAGTCACTTACCTTCTATATGCCTCAGTTTTCTTATCTATAAAATGGAGATAATAATAGTAATTACTTGCCAGAGATATTGGGAGGATCAAATAAGATAATATTTAGTACAATGCCCCGCACATAGTTATCATCATTACAAGAGGCTAAGGTATGAGCATACCTTATATTATTATATTCTTCATATTTATATTCTTCACCTCCAAGAGGTGATCAATCAACTTTCGCTTGAATAACTTTTAATTTTTAAAATTTTTTTTAATATCTCTATTTTTAACAGAAGAGGCAACTATGTCTTTCAGCAACCTTTGAGATAATTCTAATTATTATTTTTTCTCATATCTGGGAAAATCTCACCTATTATTTCTAGTTCAGCTCCCTGGGGTTGATCAGAAAAAAATCTAATCCTCTTTCATATGATGACCCACCAAATGCTCTACCGCCAGCTATGATGTCCTTAAGCCTTTTCCAGGTTAAACACCACTGGTTCCTTTCACTGACAGGCCTCATTCAGTATGATTTTAAGGCCTCTCACCATTTTCCCACAGCTTGTCAATGACTTAAATATGCTTTTTTAAACCATATTTAAAATATGGTTTCTAGGATTGAATAACCAGATGTGTTTTGATCAAAACACATCAGTGGGCAGTTATCCTATACTCTGGACATTGTCTCTCTCTTGATATAGCCTAAACTCTCCCAGATTTATTTACTTATTTATTTAGTGTGGTTTTTCTGTTGTTTTTTTTTTTTTTTTGACTGGGTAGAAAAGGAGATTCTTTGCCTCAGTTACTACCTAGCCTTAATCATTGAATGGGTGCATCCCCAGTCAAACTGAGACCTGTTGAAGATTTTAGCTTAAAAAAGGTCAAAGTCTCCCATTGCATCCAGGGCCATCTCCAGTCCTGATCTATATCTGGCCACTGGACTCAGACAGTCTGGGGGGGAAAGTGAGGCAGGTGACCTTGCCCAGCCCTCCTCAGGTAAAATCCACTCACTCGCATGTCATGGCATTACATCCCTGAAATGGAGGTCCTCTTCCAACAATAACCTATTAATATCTTTGGCTGTAAATCCCACTGTTGATTCATATTGATTCACAATCAGGAGTTGACCGACTGTATAGCCTGAAGGCCAAATCCAGTGGGTTTCCTGATTTGTAGGCTGGTAGCTAAGAATAATTTTTACATTAAAAAAAATTTTATAAACATTTATTTTAAAACGTAAAGGTCATTCTTGCTCTAAGGTGTGTGGCAGCAGCAGGACTATATGATAATCAGTTCTGATGGACATGGTTCTCTTCAGCAATGATGTGATTTAAACCAGTTCCTATTGTTCAGTGATGAAGATAGTCATATACATCCAGAGAGAGGCCTGAGGGAAGTGAGTGTGGACCACAACACAGCATTTTAATGCTTTCTGTGAATATTTTCCTGCATTTTGTTTTCCTTCTTAGGTTTCTTCTCTCTAGATCTGATGTTTCTTGTGCAGTAAGATAACTGTATAGATATGCATACATATATTGGATTTGTCATATAATTTAACATATTTAGCATATATTAGACTACCTGTCATCTAGGGGTGGGGGGTGGGGGGAAGGAGGAGAAAAGCTTGGAACAAAAAAAAGTTTTGCAAAAATCAATGTAGAAAAATCACTCATATGTTTTGTAAAGCTTTTAATAAAAAAAATTATCAAGGAAAAAAACAAAACAAAACAAAACAAACAAAAAAACCAAAGGTGTGTGGGCCAGGTTCCCTGAGGCCATACTTTGGCACTGAGTCCTTGATCCTGCTTGCTGACCCTCATTCCTCCAAACTCTTAGACCATTTTCATATACACTGCTGGACAGACACACTTTCCCTGTCTGGTGCTCATAATGTTGATTTCTGTAAAGCCAAGTAAGATCCAACAGCAGGGATAGCTGTGATTTGAGATTCTAGCCTGGAAGATCATTTTGGTTCCTAACTTTGTTATCCAGGCAACTGGGTGGTATAGGGGGTAGCGTGCCAGGCTTGGAGTCAGAAAGACTCATTTTTCTGAGTTCAAATCTGGCCTCAGACACTTGCCAGCTGTATCACCCTGAGCAAGTCACTTCCCCCCATTTGCTCAGTAAAATGTGTTGGAGAAGGAAATGGAAAACTACTCCCATGTCTTTGCAAAGAAAACCCCAAATGTGGTCCCGAAGACTTGGACATGACTGAACAATGACTGAACAACAACAGCCTATCTCCAAAAGGGGGTAATTATCTCTTCCAGTTTTGATTCATTGGCAAATGTGCTAAACATTACAATCATACTTTCAAGGAAGTTATTTATAAAACTATCAAAAGCACACAGCTAAAAATGGATCTCTGAGCTCTTCCAGCAGAACCTCCCTCCAAATTGACACTGACCTATCAGTAATCACGCTTTGAATTTGACCCTTCAGACAATTCTAAATTCATTTATTATCATACAATCTATATCTTGTCATCTTGCTCATGAGTATGGTTTAAGAGATTTTTTTTCAACTGCTTTGGGAAAATCTAGAGTAAACATATCTGCCATCTCAAAAAAAAGAAAGAAAGAAAGAAAAAGAAAAAGAAATGGCCTTAGTCTGGCATAATTTGCTCTTAATGAAACTTGAAATTTTTCTGATCACGACTTCTTTTTCTAGAGATTTGCAAGTCATAACTTTTTAAAAATTCTATATTTTTGCCAGAAATTTGTCAAGTCCCTTAGTCTACTATTAGAAAACTCCACCTACTCTCTTCCTTTAAAAAATTGTGACAATTTCTTGTTTTCAACCTCTCCTAAAAGTATGATCTTTTTTCTTTTCTTTTTTTTATTAAAGCTTTTTAATTACAAAACATATGTATGGGTAATTTTTCAACAATGACCCTTACAAAGCTTTCTGTTACAAATTCCACCCCCCAGTCCCCACCCCTCCCCTAAATAGCAGGAAATCCACTACATGTTAATTATGTTAAAATACTTGACAAATTGAATATATGTATGCATATTTCCACACTTATCTTGCTTTGCAAGAAAAATCGTGTCTACAAGAAAAAAAATCTGAGAAAGGAAACAATGCAAGCAAACATGATCTTTTTTCATCATAAATTTTTATCAATGTCTTTTTTTACATCTCCATTTTCAAATATAACCCTATTCAGACAACTATTCTTTATTAATAAGTAATGAAAAAAGAAAGAGGGAAAAAAACTATTCAGCAAAACTAATCCATAAATCAAGTCTTTCCATAGTTTCCCCTGGTCCTCTTATAAAAGAAGTATATTTCCATAGCTTCTCTTCAGAGCCAAATTTGGCCATTATAATTCTAATGCTGTTTTGATTTTTCTTATTGTTGTCATTTCCATTTCCACTATTGTAGTTATTGTGTATATTGTTTTCTTGGTTTCATTTATTCAGACATGCTTCTCTGCATTCATTATGTTCATTGTTTCTTATAGCACAATAATATATTCCATCACATTTCATTTACCACAATTTATTTAACCATTCCCTAATTAATGAGTATCTTCTTTGTTTCCAGTTTTTTGCTATCATAAGTGAATATATAAAAACACATACACACACATATAGTTTTATGTGCAACCTTTCTTTCTATCTTTAACATCCTTAGGAATATATCCTAGCAGCAGGATGCTGGGTACAAGGATATGGGCATTTTAGTTACCTTTTTTTTTGCAAAACCCCAAATTGCTTTCCAGAGTACTTTCTGGGCCATTTAGCAGTTCTACAAAGAGTGCATTATTGGACCTCTTTCCACAGCTTCTCTAACATTGATTATTCTCATCTTTTTCATCTTTGCCAATTTCCTGAGTGTGAGCTTAAAAACTTAAAGTTTTTTTGATTTGCATTTTTCTTATTTTTAGAGATTTGGAGCAGTATTTCCCATGGTCTTTGATTGTTTAAGTTTCTTCTCTTGAGAATTGTTTGTTTATAGCTTTTGATTGTCCATTGGAGATTACTTTTTGGTCTTATATATTTTTGTTATCTCAGTGGTCTTTTAAAGATTACTGACAATGGTTTGTCAATCTCATCTTATAGTTCTTACAGTATAAGTAGTTCAATATAATTATATATATGCAAAAATATGATTTTACAGATATACATATGTTATGTATTACGCTCAGAGAACTGTACTAGGTACTGGGGGGAGATGATAGAAAGTTTAGATATGATATGGTCCATATCATGGACATATATAATATGTTATTATATTATTTGTTTATTATATGTTTATTATTATATATTTCAGGGTAATATATTTCTTATATATAATATTACATAAATTATTATAAAGTTAGAAAAAGTATAAAATCTTATAAGGAATCTATTAATCTTTCAAACTCCCAATTTGGGGCTTAGTTGAAATGACTGAATGAGGGAAAACCTATATACTGTACTATATTTAATTAGCAAAAGACCTCAGTCCATATAATTCTTTACCTTCTTATCTCACTAACTCAGGTCATTTTGCCATCTTCTTGCTGCCTTATGCATTGTATACTTTGCCTCTGCTTCCTTCTATCATCCTTATGCCCCCTCCCCCATCTCTTTCCACTTTGTTTTTGGGCAGAATAATCCAGTTACTAATACCACTGCTCTATTACTTTTTGAAGGGGCTTGTCAATTGACATACCTATGATTCCTTTGATCCTCCAATTCATCCATACTGTAACTTACTACACCTTCCATTCTCTGGCCCGCCTTACCCTATACATGTTGTCTTCCCCTATTAAAATAGAAGGTTCTCTAGATTAGAGAGAATCCTAATTTTTGTGTCTCTATATTCCTTGTACATAGCACATAATAGCTTAGTGTCACATATAGGAAGCATTTAATAAATGCTTTTACACCCATCTATCTCATCATTCATAGGGAAAGTTGTTTCTCACTGAGGGAGGGCAGTAGGGGAAGATATTCTGGGTTGGCATTTCAGTTGGACTTGAACAGAATTGAACAGGCAAAGAGAGTAAAGGTATTTTATGTTTAGGGAGCAGCCCAAGAAAAATCATGGAGATTTTAAACAGTGTCAGTGCTACAGAAAGTTTTTGGACAATGAGGTCTTGGAAAGTCACTATTATTGGTGACCTTCAAGTAACAGTTTCAGTGGAATGGTGAGATTGGTACACAGATAGTGAGGGGAGATGGATAATAATAAACTTAGATAATAATAAACTTAATACAACATACATTTTTAAGCACCTAGGATAGAAACTGTAAGTATAAAGACAAAAATGAAACATTACTCACAAGGAGCTCATTTCTATAGGAAGTAGAGGAAAAGGAAGTATTAAGTATAAGCTACTTTTTGGAGAGTTTAACAGTAAAGGGGCAGAGGGGCAGCTCTGTGGTTCAGTGGATAGAGCATTGGCCCTGGAGTCAGGAGGACCTGAGTTCAAATACAGCCCAGACCCTTGATACTTATTAGCCGTGTGATCCTGGGCAAGTCACTTAACCCTGATTGCCTCAGAGAGGAAAAAAAAAACAATAAAGGGGCTAAGTGAAACAAGATAGCAACTTGAGAGGATGATACAAAAAAGAGAAAGAGACAGAGACAGAGAGAAAAGGGAGGAAGGGGGAGAGATGGAGGGGGAGGGAAGAACAAGGGGAGGAAGTGAGAGAGGGAAGAAGAGAGGTAGAGAGAAAAAAAGTGCAGTTCTGCTAAGGAAATAAGACCAAGGGAAAAGGAAGAAAAGAATTTCCTTTAGCAAAAAGAAAAATAGCAACATCATCTCCTAATACTAGAACAAAGAAGAGGAAGGTAAAGACCTAGGAAGGTTTCACGTTGTGAAGAAGGAATGCTGAATGAATAGACAAAAGGTGTCCTCAATATCCCCCATCAGCTTGAAGGCTGAAGTCATTAACTAGGAGAGGTTATGGAATGAAGTTGGGGAGTGGAGGAGAAATGCAAAGGATGAGACTGAAGAGTATGATAGGAGTCATTTGGAGATTGATAAAAAGTATTGCTATGCATTGATGAGGTTCCATTTGAGATCAGAAAATATTGAAATAAAACAGCATCACTGGGTAACTTTCTCCAGAGGGCTTCAGAGGGGGAGAAGAGATAGTTTACTACAGAGGTGATCTTAGTTCTGGGAAAAGCAGATCAGGAATTATGGGGAAACAGGAGGACAAAGAACTCAAGGCTATATAAGGAGGTACTATTGGGTCAAGGCAATGAAGGAAGGAAAGTATACAGGAAGGGGTATTGTAATAGGAGATTAGGAAAAGATTGGGGTATTAGAGTTCCTATGAAGGTAAAAAAAATTGTTCTAGAGGAGTAAGCCTGGGAGATTTAGGACAAGAAGAAATAAAAATCAGAAGGTACAATTTCAGATGACAAAATCTTGGAAGGGAGCTGGTGGGAAAGTTGTGATTAAAAGTGTAGCCTCTTCTGGGTAATTGAGGCAGAGAGAGGGTGGAGGTTGTAACAGTTAGAGAGGCTAAAGAACTGAGAGTCTAAAGGGAAGGGACATGATGTAAAAAGTACATCCATTAAGATAATTGCAGGGGATGCAGTGAAAAGAAAGATTTTGAGCCAGGTACTGAAGTCATCACTTGAGCAAAATGGGAGAGGGACTTGTAGGTCAATAAATACCGAGGACATCAGTCTGGAAAGGGTGATATAATCTTCCCACAAAAATCAGCTACAAGACAAGAGCCCAGAAAAGGGTCTTCTGTGTATTGATCTATTGTGGAGATTTGATTGTGATAGCATATGCATTTCATTTCCTTTTTCCTATTCTGGCACTGATTGAATGCCTATAAATTCTATAGGTGTAGGCTTTAAAAAAACATAAAAGGGGAAAGGGAATAGAATTAGAGCTTAGCACAACTTGTTCCATAAGGTTCAGATGAGTCATCTCCACAGTAATGAGCAATGTGTCAGCCAAAGCCAAAATGATGTGTAAAAAGGTCCCATCCATTATTATTCTGGAGGCAATCTGACTACCAAGGACATTCATTAATTTATTATAGGGCTGATTGATTCCTCCATCTATTACCTTGTGTAAATCAACAGGACCTGGACTTGTTTGCTATCCTGAAACTACAGTAGTGTGCATTTCAATGAAGCTGAGTTAGCCTAGTAGAATAGATTTTTTTACCCATAACACTACTCAGCACCCCTTCCCCATTTCCAGTTTTACTCGTGCTTTTCTTAAGCTTTAAACAACTAGGTAGCTAGGTGGCACAGTAGATAGGGCATAGCACTCTAAATTAATACAATATGAATTCATATGCCCAAAGAGCTATCAAACTGTGTATACCCTTTGATCCAGTAGTGTCTCTACTGGGCCTGTATCCCAAAGAGATCATAAAAAAGGAAAAATAACTCAGATGTACAAAATTGTGGCAGCCCTTTTTGCAGTAGCAAGGAATTAGAAACTGAGTGGATGTCCACCAGCTAGAGAATGGCTGAATGAATTATGGTATATGAATAAGCTCTTTTTAGCTATAAGTCTATTTTCTATTACTTCTGAAAAATACAGCAAATAGTGTAAGATCATGCTTTGACACTGGGCCATCAGTAGGAGAAGGGTCACAGAATAGCACATTGGGTTTGTGTGTTCTGTTTGTTGGTATCCTTTGAATGAGAGGGTCCAGACTAGTTCCTCTTCTCTCAGGTATACATACTAAAATACATTTTAACTCTGACCTACACTGAGTTCTATACCAAAATACTAATATATTTACTTTGAGTTTTGACCCCAATTCTCAGATTAGGAATCACACAATGTTTTTAACTCTTGAGAAAAGAAAAACAAAAGGACAAAAGAACAACAACAAAGATCAATACATCGTCATGGTTTTCAAATTTATGTTTAGATCCAAATCAGGGTCACTAAAATTCTATGAAAAAGGTCGTAAGGATTCGCCAAAAAGGTTCAAGGAGGGAAATGATCAAATCTGGCCAAGATATCTCCTGAGATCACAGAAAACTAGGCAAACAACTGGTCTTTCTTTACCCATTTTTTCTGCTTCTCTCCTCCCTTCAGAGAGCTAAGGGGTGGGAGGGTGGGGGTTGCTATGGTAACTGAGGAATGCTTGTTATGGTCCACAAGTGACTGGTGCATTGTTCTCTGAATTTTAAAGTTATCATAATAACAAATCACGAGTATGGACTGTGAAGTGTAAGTGAAGAGGTTACTGAATTTGGAGTTGGAATAAACCTAGGACTAAAGCCAGATTCCAATGCTTGTTTGCTGTGTGATTTTAGGCAGGTCATTGACTCAGTTTCCCCAGTTATTTCCTTTTGTGCCTATACCCTTAGTGCTTAGTACAGTATCAGGCATATAGGTGGTGCTTAATAAATGTTTCTTCATTTGGATTGGATCTATAAAATGGAAATAATGATAAGCCTTTATGTTTCAAATGGGTTAATGCAAAATGCAATCCTGAATGCACAATGTACACGATGATGGTGGCGGTAATAGTGAAATGCACTTTTGTTGTTTTCAGGTGAGATTATTACATCAATGAAGTTGCCTCCATATCTGGAAGCTGAAACTGATCAAGCCTTGTTCTGCATTATAACAGATTATATAAAATAGCATGTCCCAGGTAAACAGGGTTTTTGGTGGATTGAATTTTTTGTTCCAGACGTTTGAGAAATCGAATGACATGAAACAAGCATGGAAAGGTAGATTTGAACTGGATTGTGAAGGGCTTTACATGTCAGGATGAGTAATTTTTATTTTATCGAAGAGAACGTAAGGAGTTACTGAAGGCATTTGAGAAAGGAGGTGACATGATCAAAACTATTTTAGGAAGGCTACTTTGGCAGCTTATACGAAAGATGTACCGGAGAGGGGAAGACAAAAGCAGGGAGACCACACAGGGAGTTATACGATTGTCCAGATAAGAACTGATCAGGGTCTAAATTAGTGTGTTGACAATGGGACTGGAGAGTAGAAGATGGGTACAAGAGATGTTATGAAAGGAGAGTTGATGAGACTTGGTAAATTATTGTATATGACAGGGGAAGAGGGAAAGGATGCTCAAAGATGAGTCAAAGATACTACCAGGTTGGAAAGGAAAGAAATGACCATTTCTCTTTTATATTGATTACCATGATTGAATTAGAACTAATTTCCTATTAGTTCTATTTCTATTTCCTCATTCAGACATTAGCTCCTGTGGGTTATACAGCTAGCCTTTGAAAGGCAGCACTGATTATAAGATGAAATAATGGGTGAGATGCATCCAAATGGAAAAACTTAGATTTGCTCAAAAAAATAAAGAAATTCTTGTTTGGGCAAATTGGTGAATTCTGGCCCATTATGTTTAAGTCAGACAAGAGACTGGTAGATTACAACAATGTAAATCTGGACTGGGTGGTGGACAAATAGAGTAAACTTTAAAGAAGGATAGCTTGAGTAATGGTGGTAGAGGAAATGGCAAGGAGAAATAAGGAGTAAGCCTACCCACTCCCAACAAACTGGAACACTTTTTAAATGCAAATGCTACTAATAAAGCTAGATAAAAAGCTAGAAAGAGAAATTCATTTTCAATAATTACAAAATATATAAAATATCTGGGAGTTAATCTTCTAAAACACATTCAGGGTAAATATAAATACAATTTCCAGATTATACAAAAATAAAGGAAGATTTAAATTATTGGGGAGATAAACATTATTCATTGTCAAGCTGGGTAATAGAATTAAATGACAACAGTAATCAAATCAATTTAAATATTTAGTGCTATAAAAACAATTTTTACAGAAGTAGAAAATAATAAAGGAGTTATTCATGGAATCAGAAAAACAATAGCAAAATTCATTTGAAGAAATAAAAAGTCAAGAATCACAAGGGAAACCAAGAAAAAAGGTAAGAATGAAAGAAAACTAGTATTATATTCCCACGAAAACTAGTATTATATTCCAAACAGTAATCCATCAAAATAATTTGGTACTAGTTAAACACATGGGAAAGCAAATTAGTGGAACAGATCAAATAGACAAAAAGCAAGAACTAATCCAGTGTTCCTGCTGTGCTTTATTCTTTTTTTTTCCCTTCCTCCCTCCCATCTCCCCCAAGCAAGCTACAGTTATATATTATATATATATCTGTATATAATATATGTTATATATTATATACAGATATAATTATGTATACATACATATACACACATGTACATAAAACTGCAATGCATATATAAACATATATTTATATAAATACATATATATACACACCTATATACACCTACACAAATATATACATATGCATATACTCACACATCTAAAACAATATTAACATGATTGACATGAATATAGATTTCCCTCTTGATTTAATCTTTTTTAAGTTTGACTGTATCTGAGATGAGTGATTAATTACCACTTCTACATTTTTCTAATAAATTCTACTCAACAATTGTTATTATGTTTGTGTGTATCTTATTTCCTAACCCTGCTAACTCTTCTACTTTACTTCTACCTGTTAACTTGCCTTGCTAGTACTTAACCTCCTCACCACTCAAAATCTAGTGTTCCTTAAACCCAAGAACACAAACTACTAAAGGAAGAACTGTGACATGTATACTGATTTTTGGAAAAACCGGAAAGCAGTTTGGTAGAAATAAAGTTTAGACCAACATCCTATACAATATAATAAAAATAAGTTCCAAATTGATCAAGTATCTTGATCTGAGAGGATATGTCATAAAAATCATGGCAAAAAAAGAACAAAACCCAGAAAGACCAAATAGATATACTTTAGAGATTCACAGTTTTTTTTTTTTTGGTGAACATTCATAAACAAAAGACAAAGGAGATCACAAAAGAAAAAAAATATGTAATTTTGATGTTATAACTAAAAAACTTTTTCCAAATAAGAAAATCAAAGTAACTAGAACAAAAGAAATAACTCACTAGGGAAAACTCTTTGAGCCAAATAATTCTATTAAGATCTAATATTGAAGTTACATAAGGAATTGACACAAATATATAAAACTTATAACCTTTTTCTAGTCAAGTTTTCAAAAGATATGAACAATTTTTAGAAGAAAAAATGCAAAGTGATCAACAACTACAAAAAGTACTTCATTTTACTAATAAGAGAACTTCAAAGCAACTATGAGATTTTATATAACATTTATCAAATTTTCAAAGGTGCTAAGAGATAAAAATAGTAAATATGGGAGGGGCATTGTTGGTAGGGATGTGAATTAATTCTATCATTTTGGAAAAGAGTTTAAAATGCTAGAAAAAAGATTATACTTTTCACATTTTGACCTGGTGAGATGACCAGGCAGACAGCTTAGTCTGACCAGTCTGACCAAGGAGGTCAAAGAGACAAGGAAAAGTCTATATTTAAAAAATAATTATGGCAGCATTTTTCTTGATAGTGAAAAACTGGAAACAAAGTAGACATCCAGTGACAGGGGAAGGGCTGAATAAATTGAGTTTCGCAGTTGAAATAAATAACATTACTTCTTTAAGAAGCAAATTTAAGGAAATCAGAGAAACTTGGGAAGAAATATATACTGGTGCAGAGTGAAGTAAGCAGAAGTAAGAGAATAATATGTAAACAATATTAAAATACACTAGGACTCAAATCAATGCAATATCTATTTTTAACTATAGAGGATTGATGATGAAATTTAATACACTCCAGAGATGTGGTAGACTATATATATATGGAATGAGGCATATGCTGTCAGCTATGGCTAATATGTAGTCTTGTTTTGCTTAACTGTACTTTCTTGCAAAGATGGGTGGTTCTTATAAGGTCAGAAATGGGGGGGCAATAGAAAAATTAAAGAAAAGTTTAAAAGTATTAATAAAATTTTAAGTTAAAATTTTAAATCTAAATTCAAATTTACATGCACAGAATCTTAGAATCTAAGAACTGGAAAGGACTTCAGCCAAGATCTAAATCAAATCACATGCAAAAGAAATCCCATTATTCTCCAGTCTCTGTTTGAAAATACCTAAAGAGAGGGAAACCACTTCCCTCAAGGCAGCCCCTTCTACTGGGCTTTGATTAGTGCTAAATGCTATAAAGTTTTTCTTTACTTCATCCCTGAATTTAGTTTTTTTGTTTTTTTGTTTTTTTGTTTTTTTTTTAGCTTCTTGCTATTTTCCTACTCTCTGGAGCCAAATGGAACAAATTTAATTCATCTTTCATATGAGAGTCCGTCAAATTGGGTTTTTCCCATTTGAAGAAGGTTCCCAAATCTTTTTTTTCTAGACTACACAAGCCCAGGTCTTCCTACTGGCCCTCATGTCATGGACTAACATCCTAATTGTCCTTCTCTTGATGTTACCTATATGCTTCTTAATGGTGCATATAACTGAACACAGTACTCCTGCTGAATTCTAAAAAGGGGCAGCGTACAGTAGAATTAGCATTTCCTTATTCATAGAAGCCATGCCCCTCTTGATGCAACCCAAGATCTTTAGCTTTTTTGTCCTCCAGTTCAAATTGATCTTGCAGTCCACTACCCCCCCCATCTTTTTTTCAGAACAACTGTTGGCAGACGATGTTCCCCTACTTTTTCTCATCTTATACTTGTAAAATCGATTTTTTTGCTCAAGTTCAAGACTTGACATTTATCTCTATTGACTTCAGTCTTATTAGATTCAGTCAAATGCTTTATCCTGACAAGTATCTAGCCTTTTGAAACCTGACTTTCTTCTGGTAGGTTCACTATCTTTCCCCTCTTTGAGTCATCTGCAAATTGAATGAGCAAATCATCTGTGACTTTATTCACTGATATACATGTTAAAAAGCAGAGGGCAAACATTTCTTGGGTACTCTGTTGGATACCTTTTGCCACATTGACATTGAACTATGAACAACTATTTTTTGAGTTCAGCCATCCCACCAAATTCTGAATACCTATAAGTCACTGTCTCTTCATTTTCTCCACAAGAGAGTAAGATACTTTCTCCAAAACTTTGCTCAAATCCAGGGTAGCTATAGTCAAAACTGTTATATGTCCTTTGTTTTTGAAGAGGACCATGACATAAGAAAGGTGATGCTTTAACATGCAAATGAATTGGATTTAAGTGAGGGAGGGCTGGGCAAGGTCACTTACCTCACTTTCCCCTCCAAAATCATCTGGATCCAATGGTAAGATATATTTCAGGATGACTGGAGATAGCCCTGATGCAATGAGAGACTTTAGCCATTTTAAGTTAAGGGTTTCAAAGGTCCATTCTTTTCATATACAATTTTAGAAGGCAGTGGATAGAACACTGGTCCTAAACTCAAGAGGAACTGAGTTCAAGTCCCTCCTCAGATACTTACTAGCAGTATGATCCTGGGCAAGTCATTTAACCCAGATAGCCTCCAAATAAAACAAAATAAAAATGAGAATGAGATCAGGATATTCCCACTCACCCAACCATGTCCTATTTTAGTAATCCTGTTAAAAAGGGGAAAAGTAAGAGATAAAGAACTCCCAACTATGCAAATTATGTCAATATTCAGTAACCTTCAGTATCAGGAAGTTCTTCGTTATATTTAACTTGTTAAATTTCAGTTTCCAAGCATTCTAGCTTGGCTTTCAATGTCTTTACAATATGCTATCATCCTTCTAACAGATAGTTCTTAAAACATCCTTCTCCTTGCCATCCACACCCCAGTCCCCCAGTGAATTTAAAATTCCATACTTAAATCAGTCATTGCTGGTCCTGGGTGAGTGCAGAGATCTACTGTACTAAACTTAGATAAATGTTCCATTTCCTAGCTTCCTGACAAACAAGAGTTTGCATATTTAGGGGTTGGTAAGTCTTAATGCAGAAGAAGAGAAAACTTGGGGATTTTCTGTGGGTTTCTGGAAAGTTAAAAAAAAGGCAGAGCTTCTGTAGAAAATAAAACTTCAGCTTATAAAAGAAACCTTAGGGAGAGAAAAACAGGTCTGCAAAAAAAGACCCTAAGAAAACACTTCCAGGGACTTCTGGTGCTGGGGAGAGCAAGAAGGAGGAAGGAGGGCTTTCCACTCACACTAATTGCCAGGCAGAAGGAAAGGAAAAATAACATGATTAGCATGTTTCCCCTCCTTCCTAGATTGAAATGACAGAAGTGAGGCAATCTGCTGTTTGTGCAGAAAGGGCACAGGGGAGGAGGGAAGGGAACATCTGCTCTAAGAAACTGTTTTTAAAATGGAGAAAGCCCACAGTGAATTCCATCTATGGAAAGGGAGGGAGGTCGGAGGAAGGGGAGAGAGAGGTTTGGAGAGATGGCTGCCAAGAAATCCCCAAGCTGTCACTGGGTTTGGGGGAAGAAGGCTAGTGGTGTTTTCTCAGTCAATTAGCAATCTTTTCTATTTTATGTGCATGGATGTGTTGATAAATGTTTAACAACTGGCTCTCCAGGAAAAAAAAATACTGTATGCATGATATACTTTGAAGTTTAATTTGTATTATAACATTTTCTCCATCACTTTCTTAGGTCTAGACAATCAACAAAATGATGCATCAAGCCCTGATTTGTGGTTTGCTGATTTCTGAGGTAAAAATGCTCATACTGAGCCCAGATATCAAGCAGATTAGAGCTGGTTCCAGGAAGACCTCGACCCCTGAATGTTTACTACGTATAAAATACCTTGCTAGGCTGGAAGAATATATTTCTTCTCTAATGCAGATGAGAGAAATACCACTTAGCTTTCAAATTCAAAGCTTTTGATGCAGTCTTCTCTTGCCTAATTTAGCATGGCCACTCTTAGGTCAGACAGAATCTCTCATTAGAGAGATACTGCTGGGATAATCAGTGAGTCTTCAAATAAAATACTTCAATAAAAAGGAGATGGGGTAGCCAGATGGCGCAGTGGATAGAGCACCAGCCCTGAAGTCAGGAGGACCTGAGTTCAAATCTGGTCTCAGACACTTCCTAACTGTGTGACCCTGGGCAAGTCACTTAACCCCAATTGCCTTAAATAAATAAAATAAAAAGGAGACATATCAGAGTGCTCTATCTGACCCCTGTTCTCCAGACTTCTAGCCAGAGTCCCTGCCGATGCTCTCTAAGAATCCTGGACCCTGCCATCTTTTGTAGCACTAATATAATCTTAGGATTTCCAAACCTTTCTATTTCCCCATAGTAGAAATCTCTTGTGTTTTCTTTCTCAGAGTGTGAGTTCCTTGAGAGTCAAGATTATCTAGACTTTTTTATTTGTATCTCCAGAGCTTAGCAAATAAGTAGTGCTTTTTAAATGCCTTTTCATTTTTTCATTCATTCATTCATTCATGCAGTAGCATCATTTACATGGCTCATGTATGGCCTGCTTCCTGCAAACCTACAGAGAAGTAGCTGGTGTGTTTAATTGATTAATTAATTAATTGATTAACCAGAAAAGTAGACTTGTATAGAATTTAGCCACTAGGTGGTTCTACATACAAGGTGTGTAGTGGTTCCATTAGGGTGAACAGTAGTGTAAATGTGAGAACCTCCCCAAAAGGTTGCAATTTCTCCATTACCCTTCAGCCTATAGACACAGGCTCTTTCTCACCTTCTGGAACTCATAGGGTTTGCAGACTTTATGAGATTGTCCTTGAATCAGTATTGATCTAAGAAAAATGGAATATCATTCTAATACATTTAAATTATGGAAATCCTGCTTGACTCACTCCCATAACATTTCTGGTAAATCTCTTTTCTTTGTCCACCAAACCTCATTCATAAGATTTAGTCAATTGACTCTTCAGGGACCATAATTGTTTAAGATAATAAAGTCAAATTGCTGGGTATTTGCCAGTCATTCTCCTCTGGTAGAATGCTTCATTTAACCATCCACCTATATCTCTTCCCATTCTGGGAAGGATCCTAGAAAAGATGAAGGGCAAATGGATTAAAGATTTGGAACCTGCTTGGGTTAGTTCTACAAATAACAGGGACTGGGGATAAGTGCTGGGGATTGGATTCAGTCTCTTGGCAGGATTTCAGCAGCTTCTGAGTTGCCTCCAGATTGATCCAGAGGAAGATTCTGCTTCTTCTTGGGCACCTCTCTTGCTCTCTCTTGATCTTGTGTCTTCCCCAGGACCTTGACCTTAATTTTCACCTGTCCCATGGCAGCTCTTCAGCCTTTGTCCAAATTCTTCCTCTGCCAGCAGCCTGAGAATGGTAACAGCAAGTAGCTGTTAGAAAACTCTCAGAGGTTGTTGTTGCTTGTCCAAAGTTCTCAAAGAGTGCCATGGCATCAGGGAGGGGATGCCAGGACCTGCAAGTGAATTGAATGAAGTGAGGGAGGGCTGGGCAAGGTCACCTGCCTCACTTTCCCCTCCAGAGCCATCTGGGTCCAGTGGCCAGATAGATCACAACTGGAGATGGCCCTGGATGCAAAGGGAGACCTTGGCCTTTTTAAGCTAGAATATTCAGCAGGTCTCATTTTGTTTAAGGCTGCACCTGCCAAGTTAGTAAGGTTTGATGTTGGGACAGTTAACAAAAGGAGGTTTACTTTTCCCCAATGCATCAGGAATATGCAATAAGAAAAAGGCGACATTTTAACTTCCTTGTCCCAAAAACACATAATTATCTCTAGTGCAGTGATTGAAGGTGGTCTCCCTAAAAATTAAATCTGTCCAAAAATGTAATGGGCTATTTCTGGAAGTAACAAGTTGCTTATCAGTAGAGCTTTAAGAAAAATGTGTGAATAATAATAATGACTAACATTTATATAGCACCTACTATGTGCCAAACATTAGTCTAAGGCTTTTATGGTGATTATACCATTTGAT
Source organism: Myrmecobius fasciatus (assembly GCA_023553655.1). Lineage (NCBI taxonomy): Eukaryota > Metazoa > Chordata > Mammalia > Dasyuromorphia > Myrmecobiidae > Myrmecobius > Myrmecobius fasciatus. The sequence continues at coordinate 101,545 of JAJPUD010000018.1, read as the reverse complement.
CTTCATAGCAATCCTGGGAGGTAGATCTTATTATGATGATGCTCATTTTACAGACAAGGAAACTGAGGCAAACAGAAGTGACTTTCTAAAGATTACACAGCTTCTAAATATCTAGGACCAGATTTAAAGTTAGGTCTTCTTGAACACTTTATCCATGTAGTCACTACCTGCCTGATAAAATTTAATAATATATGCTTAATGCATAGAGATTGATGACAAAAAACAGATCATGGATGAGCATTTTTGGCAGCGTGGTGCAGGAGAGGGGACACTGGCCATCTCTCAGAATTCCTGGATTTTAGTCGCGACTTTGCCATTCACTAGTAATGTATCTTTAAACATCTCTGGATCTAAGTTCTCTCAATAAAAATGGAGAGGGCTGGATGAGCCAATCCCCAAAGTCCATTCTAGCACAGCATTCTGTGGTGGTAAGTCAAGGTATGAGAATGGTGTCCCCAGATAGCCCAGGCAGCCTCTGGATGATTCACTATATAATATCACTCATGGTTTGAGATTTTCAGTCACCATCTCAATATTGAGACACTGTTTATCTATTAGGTATTATTGAACTAGATCTGGCTCTCCAGTGGTTGGCTGCTGATGCTCTGAGCCAGAATATTTCTAACTCCAATCCTAGAAACTCCAAATAATGCCATTCAGCTGACAAGCTTTTTTTGGTTAGCAAGGTGGCTCAGTTGGATAGAATTCTGAATCTGGGGAAAGAAAGATATGAATTCAAATCCTGCCTTATTAGCTGCGTGACATTAGGCAAGTTTTTTCACTTCTTTCAGCCTTAATTTCCCCATTTATTAAGTAGGGATAATAACAGTTATGTCACAAATATTGTTCTGCCTCCCATTATCCCTAACCCCATAATTCCTAAACCTGGAAGTTTACAATCCAACTGGAGAGATAAAACAACATTTAGATGAAAATGATTGGAATAATGCTATATAATAGATAATTAATGAGTAAAGTGTGTAGTGCATATAACAAATGATGTACAAAGTATAGCTTGTAAAACCAGTGTGCATGCATATGTATGTGATAAAATATATATTTGTCATGTGTCTTATTCTGATGAAAAGTTTATATTAAAAAGTTGCCAGGATCATTATACTAACGGCTTATGATGTTAGAGGGATGAGGTCATCTCTATTAGAGAACGAGACTTCATTAGTTTGAGTGCTTGCTTCACACAACTCCTAATTTTATTGTGTAATTATTGTACCTGTTCTTCAGGAGGAAGGAAAATGTCATGGAGAACAGACTCAGTAATTGGATTAGCCCTTTGGAACCAAAAATGGGCCATTACCCACAGTCAAAGGAACATAAATCAGGTCCAATCAAAAGCAATTCAAACAGCAGGAGCTGGGAAAACAAAACAAATTCATATTTCTTTAACATATCAACTCAAGTCAATTGATTTCTGCTGCCTCGTGATAAATATTTATTCAAAATTGATAACACTTTAAACTGAAGGGGGACCAAATTTCAGTTCCACACAAGGCTAATTATTCTATTCTTTAGCATACTCAGTTCATTAAGAAGTGATAGGCTGCATAGATCATCATCCAATACCATATAATAAAATTAGGACAAAATGGGTAAATGATTTAGACATAAAGGGTGATAATGTAAGTAAATTAAGTGAATACAAAAAAAAGTTTACCTGCCAGATTTTTGGATAAGGGAAGAATTTAGTACTAAATAAGAGATAGCATCACAGGAAGTAAAATAAATTATTTTGATTATAAGAAAGGAAGAAAGAAAGAAAGGCAGAAACAAAGAAAGACAAAGAGAAGGGAGAAAGGATGGATAGCAATAAGGAAGGAAGGAAAGAAGGAAGAAAGAAAGAAAAACCAAAAAGGAAGGAAAGAAGAAAGAAAGGAAGGAAGGAGAAAAGAAGGAAAGAGAAAGAAAGAAGAAAAAGAAAAAAAGGAAGGAGAAAAAGAAAAAAGAGAAAAAAGAAGGAAGGAAAGAAGGAAGGAAGGAAGAAAGAAAGAAAGAAAGAAAGAAAGAAAGAGAAACAAAAAGGGAAGAAAAAGAGAAAGAAAAAGAAAATTGGAGCAGTACTATCCTTCAGAAAAGCAAACAACTTAGAGAAAATACAATTCCCATTATTTTTCTTGTGTGAATTATACTTAGGTAAGACATCCAAGGAAGGCTGGTATCTTGCCAAATGTTTGCTCAGATCCCCCATTCACCTCAAGTAGGCCTTATTGCATTTGAATCTCAGTATTTGGCTTATTCACAAGCAGCCACTGATATAATGGTAAATTAGGAATAAAGAGACTTGGATTCTATCTGACTCTGCTGATAACCAATTATGTGACCGTGGGCAAATCAGAACTTTGACTCAGTTTCCTCACAGGGTTGTGATGGGTATAAAATGAGATAATATTGTTGTTCTTTGTCCTTTGTTCTCAAAGAGGACCAATGACATTAATAGGATGATGTCTTGATTTGCAAGTGAAATGGATTTAAGTGAGGCAGAGCTGTGCAAAGTCATCAGCTTTATTTTCTCCTCCATAGTCATCAGAATTCAATGACAAGATATGGATCACAATGACTGCCAATAGCTCCAGATACAGTAGTTTGCCCTGGCCTTTTTTTGGGAGGGGAGGGGAGGGGAAGTAATATATGTGGAAGTAATTTGCAAATTATAAAGCTTTATACAAATGTAAGAGATTACTGGTGTCCTATAAAGAACTTTTGGAAAATCTCTTTAATCATACCAAGGCAATTTATTTTACATTCAAGAGCTATAACCCTTACAAAGAACTTCTTACCTAGCTTAACATCACAGAGAGCTAAAAACCATTATATCATTTCTTTTCCAAGTGAAAAAAATAAAACTTCAGTCTCTGGCTCACCACTGTCTTTTGTTCTGTTCACCCAAGTTATTGCCAAATATTAATGCTGATTCCTTTAGAGATTCTGAATTTGCCTTTCCTCTCAATTCCCATCACTGTATTTTTAGCCCAGGATCCTAGCATCTCTGGGGCAGCTAGGTGATGCAGTGAACTCCACACCTGGAATAAAGTCTGATCTCAGACATTTACTAGTTTGTGTGACCTTGGGCAAGCCGCTGTTTGCCTCAGTTTCCTCATCTGTAAAATGAGCTGAAGAAGGAAATGGAAAAGCACTCCATTATCTCTGACAAGAAAACCCCAAACAGGGTTATGAAAAGTCAACAAGTGAGCAATAACAGTAATAACAACAACTAGCCTCTCTCCTCTAGGATGAATGTCATCTCTTACTGATCTGGACTCTTATTTCCAGAATCACACCTCATCACACCATTTCACCATCTTTAATCTCTCTCCAAGGCTACTGTCAAGTTGTCTTTTATACCCATAGCTCAGCTCAGACCCCATCCCTTTGGTTGATCTGTATAGTAGCTTTCTCTTCCATTTTAGATAGATGGGTACCAAGATGCACCTCTTCCCCATCCCTTTCTCTTCTCTCAGCCTTTTCTAGACAACCTCCTTTCCTCTGTCTCCTATTTTCTTTGTCTTTGCTCCTCTTGCCCTTCGCTCCATTCAATCCATCATCATTCTCTCCCCTCTGAACCTTCCTCCAGACTTGAGCCTTAGCTTTGAATGACATTTTCTCAGCCTGGTCCAGCTCTCTTTTCCTTCTTTCAAACAGTTCCAAAAGTCCTTAATAAGATGGAGAATCATTGAGTCAAAAGCATGTACTGAGCACTTCCTCTGTACTACGTGCTGGAGAGGCAGTGACCATCTTTTATCCTCACCCTGTCTAAAAAAGGCACGATTCTTCCTTTCTATTCCTCTTCTCCCAGCTAATGTAAAAGCACTTTTCTCCCTTTGCTTCTTCATAAATATTAATGATACTCATAAGGTCACAGATTTAGAGCTAGAAGGGAAGTTAGAGATCATCCATCTATAGATGAGGAAAACTGGAGTTCAGAGAAAGGAGATGATTTCACCAAGATTATCCAGGTCATAAGGAACAGAGATAAAATCTGAACTCTGGCTCTTTAACTCCAATAACACTTTCCATTAAATTGGGAGTTCATTTTTGCATTTCTTCTATTGAAAGACTCAAAGAGCCTAAACTGTGTAGCACAAAGTCTTAATGTATATATAAACTATACATATAAATGTATTTGGTTTTACTGTTTTTCATTCTTTTCAGTGTCCAACTCTTCATGATACTTTTCAGGTGAAGACAGGGTTAAATGTCTTATTCAGGGTCACACAGCTGTGTGTCTGAGTCTGGATTTGAACTCATGAAGATGAGTATTTCTGATTCCAGACTCAGCACTCTGGGTACTATGGTACCACCTAGCTGTACGTATAAATACATGAAGGACATCTTTTAGTTGATAGAACGTAATTTCTTTAAAGGCAGGTACTATTTCATATTTATTCTTACATTCCCAATTTCGAGCAGATTGCCTAAAATATAGTATGAATTTAATAAATGCTAACTTATTAATCAATTAGGTAGTGAAGAAGAAAAGGAACAAACATTTAGTAAGTACCGGCTATGTGCTGGGCACTGTGCTAAACCTTTACAAATATTATCTCTATTTATAGAAAGATCCACTCTACTGATATAAAAGATCAAAGGATAATAGAAACATGAAAACTGTTTGTTCTCAAAATGAAAATTTCTACATTGAAGAAATTCACTTCAGAAAATATTTAGGGGCAGCTAGATAGTGCAGTGGATAGAGTACCAGCCCTGAAGTCAGGAGGACCTGAATTCAAATCTGGTGTCAGACACTTAACACTTCCTGGCTGTGTGATCCTAGGCAAGTCACTTAACCCCAAATGCCTCAACAAAAAAAAAGAAAGAAAGAAAAAAAAAGAAAATATTTAGTTATGGGCAAAGGGGAGGCAAGATGGCATAAGGAACAGTGTTGGGTAAAGGGTCAAGATCTGGGTTGAAATTTCACTTCTGACATCTACCAACTGGCAGACACTAGACTAATCATTTAAATTCTATGTGCTGCATGTACAAAAATGTTTGTGGCAGCCCTTTTTGTAGTGGCAAGAAACTGGAAATTGAAAGGATGCCCATCAATTGGAGAATGGCTAAATAAATTATGGTATATGAATGTTATGGAATATTATTGTTCTGTAAGAAACGGCCAGCAGGATGATTTCAGAGAGGCCTGGAGAGATTTGCATGAACTGATGCTGAGTGAAATGAGCAGAACCAGAAGAACATTATACACAGCAACAAGACTATACGATGATCAATTTTGATGGACATGGTTCTCCTCAACAATGATGTGATTCAAACCAGTTGTTCAGCGATGAAGATAGTCATATACATCCAGAGAGGCCTGAGGGAACTGAGTGTGAACCACAACACAGCATTTTAATGCTTTCTATGAATATTTCCTTGCATTTTGTTTTCCTTCTTAGGTTGTTTTTTCTTCTTCTCTTTCTAGATCTGATGTTTCTTGTGCAGTAAGATAACTGTATAGACATGTACACATGTATTGTATTTGTCATATAATTTATCCTGTTTAGCATGTATTAGATTACCTGTCATCTAGGGGTGGGGGTGGGGGGAAGGAGGGGAAAAGCTTGGGAAAAAAAGTTTTCACAAAGGTCAATGTAGAAAAGTCACTCATGTTTTGTAAATAAAAAGCTTTATTAAAAAAAAGGAACAAAAAGTCAAGAATTTCAAGGGATTTGATGAAAAGAAAAAGCAAATGAAAGTGGTCTACCTGTACCTGATATAAAGCAGCAGTGATCAAAAGGATTTGGTACTGGCTAAGAAAGAGAATAGTTGATCAATGAAATGAGTTAGGTTCACAGGACGAAATAGTCAATGAATAAAGTAATCTCCTGTTTGACAAAAAAAATAAAAAATAAAAAATAAAAATACTATGTGCTGCAGGCAAAGACTAGGACCTAATTACTAAGCGATATGATGGGTGACTATGCTCTAGTGAATGGAATTCCCACCTCCAGGAGTTCCCATGCTGATAAAATCTCAGCTCCTTCTGCCACGTTTAAGAAGAAAAAAGATCATTCAATTATTAAGTCCTGTAGGTTCGATTTTCATTCTTTGTTAGAGCATAGAATGTTCTCTGTGCAGAGAGGTCAGATTAATGGAAATACATCCTTGCCTACAAATGCCTCTGCAGTGTCATGTTTGGAGTGCAAGTTTCAGACGTTCCTAATTCATTTGCCATTACATTATTGATTCTGGAAACTCTAGCTTCAGCCTTAGTGTCATCATTTTCCAAGAGCATTCTTAAACATAGTGTTCACAGCAAAATATTGAGCTTATTAAGAGTTTTTGGGCCTCTGATTAACATTTCACAGCAAAGGCTGTCTTAAGTAAATTAGGTTCCAAATAAATCTGAAAAGATTGTGGAAAGGCCATCAACTAAATTAAGATGCTGACAGTTCATGTAACAAGATGTGAAGCCCTGCTAATTAAGAAAAATAATCACCTTTGCTATGAGGAGAAAACAGGCAGGTTGTAAAGTCATTCACAAGGCATCTGCTCCAAAAGGGAACCCTTTTGGGGGGCTGGAGAGTACGTTTTATTCCACATTCTAAGGCATGTGTTACTGTGGTGACATTCTAAGGCTACTCTGCCAGAGTCAAGGGGATGGAATGAAGTACCTCTCCAAGACTGCTTCCATTTTTGGTACTCTATACTCCAAGGACAATTCCACGGGGAACCTGTTGGTTGGCCATTGTTGGAATTATGAAACAACTTGCCAGACCTCTGGCCTGCTTTTCATAACAGGAGTCAGAAAAAAATATCTAGTTTACCATCTTGTTGCTCACTTGTTGTCACTATTGGCAATGATAAAATCTTTTGATTAGTAGTTGAAAAGTTCTCTACAGGGCCAAAGGGCAGAGATCTAACCTGGTTCATGAGTACAAACATTATTTCAATTGAAATTATTCCAGCACAATTTGTTGTTGTTATTGTTCAGTCATTTCAGGTTCTTTGTAACCCCATTTGGGGTTTTCTTGGCAAAGATATTGGAGTGCTTTGCCATTTCTTTCTCCAGTTCATTATAATGAGGAAACTGCGGCAGAGTTAAGGGACTTGCCCAGGGTCACACAGCTAATACATGTCTGAAGTTGGATTTGAACTCACATCTTCCTGATTTCAAGCCTGGCCTTCTATTCACTGCACCACTTAAATGTTCATTGCAAGGTGAATGGAACTACCCAATCAAGCCTTTTTATGCAGCCAGCTTTCCTTTCATTCCCAGTATGTTTAATTCAGAAGCAGAGAGAACAACTTTCCTTGGCAACTCCTTGAGATGTCAGTTGTCCCAAGGCTCATGTCAAACTCCATATATTTCAGGAAGTCTTTCCCAATTAGATAAGGTAAAAGATTCACAACTACCTAAATTCCAGCTGCTAGACACTCATTCATTTCCTATGAAAAGAAATTCAAATTTCCTATTCTTTTTTCTTCATTAAGAAAAAATAAATATAAAGCCCCAAAAATATCAAGCAGAAGAGAAAGTGGGAAAGAAAGGGAAAGATAGGGAAAGAGAAAGAGAGAAAGAGGGGAAGGGAGGGAGAGAACAAGATAGTGGGGGGTAAGAAAGAGGGAGGAGAGGTAAGAATGAGGAGAAAGAAAGGGGAGAGAGACAGAAAAAGAGAAACAGACAAACAGAGAGAAAGAGAGACAGAGAAAGAGGGAAGCAGAGAAAGAGAGAGAGAAAGACAGAGAGGAAGAAAAAGTAATTTTGACATTATAGAATAATAAATGGAGGTAGAATAATAAATTTTCAGTGCATAGAGTGCTGTCAGGAAGCCTTGAGTTCAAATTTGGCCTCATATACTTATTAATTGTGTGACTCTGGGTAAGTCACTTAACCATATTTGCATTAATCCATTGAAGAAGAAAAAACAAACCACTCAAGTATCTTTGCCATAAAAATCCCATGGATAGTATTGACATGATTCATCTGGTCACCAAGATTCTGACACAACTCAACAACTGAACAATAACAAAAAATAACTAGCATTTATAGTAGTGATTTAAAGTTTTCCAGGTGCTTTACTAATATTACTTCATTTTATCCTTATAACAATGCTTGGAGGGAGACGCTGTTATTATCCACATTTTACAGATAAGGAAACTGAGGCAGGTAGTGCCTGCCAGGGTCACACAACTAGTAGGTGTCCAAGGCAAGATTCAAACTAAAGCCTTCTTGACTCAGGTCCTGCACTCTATTCACTCATCACCTACTGCCTTCTATCCATTGTTCCACCTAGATGTCTCTCCTATGGTATAAATAAGCTCTGCCAAAGAACAAAGAGCCAAGATTCTTCTTTTATGTATCACGGACCTGTTTAACAATCTAGTGAAAACTTTGGATTCCTTCTCAGGATAATACTTTTAAATAACTGAAGGAAATAACTTAATTCAATTAGTTTGTGAAAATAAAGATGTGGTTTTTTTTCATGAAGTATGATGATCAATTGAAATTTTGGGAGTCTGTGGACCCTTACTTGAGAAGCTCTGACGTAGAAAATAATGACACTTGACTGAGGGTGTTGTTTTAATACCAGTTTTTTTGCTACTTTGAAGCCAAAACTTACAAGGGGAAAATATTTTGGTTAATTTTGGAGAGACGGCATCTTCTCCAGGTGAAATATCACAGAGTTGTAAGTTCTAAGACACATTTTGCCTAATCATTGATCACATGGGGATTGAGGGATTGTTAGCCATGTTGGCTTCCTTGGGTATCACTCACTTAACATTTCCATATAGGAATAGTTACATTAACCATTAACTCCTTGGGTCTCAGTTTTCTCATTTCTAAATAGGACTAATTATATTTGAATTACTGCCCTCCCAAAATTATTATGATAATCACTGGATAGTAAATCCAATTGTCCCAAAAGGAAACTTGTAAGTCATTTAGTCCAATCTATTCATTTTACAGATGAGATAAGTGATTTGTCCAAGATCACAGAAATAGATTCAGATTCAAGTCCTTTGACTAAAATTTGATGTTAAAATGCTGTATAAATATAAACTAGAACTATACATAAAATATCTTGAGAGCCCCTGAATAAGGAAAAAGACTAGTGCTGAATTGTGGATTTAAAATGATAGGGGAAAATGTACTGTGTGTACAAGCTTAATACAAGAGGAGCTAGAGAAAGGAAGAGAACATTTATTACACACCTACTATGTGCCAGGTACTGTGCCAAGCACTTTACAAATATACCTGATCTAGATGAATACAGAGTGTGATATGATAAATATCATAAAAAAGGTTACTCATTCAGGTCTTTTCATGATTCTCTTGCTCTTTTTCCACTACGCAAAACCTCCCAAGAAAGCCCTATGCAATCCCTGAAAAGATGAACAAATATACAATGTGGTACAAATAAATGGGTGAGAGGTACATGAAGTCAATTAATTTCTTTTTTTTTTTAAGTTGACAAAAAAGGGTTTATTTTGACACTGAGAATTCTCAGTGGGCTAGGTTCCTGATTGGAAAATAGCCAGTCAATGAATTTCTTTTATCATTTAGAGCAAATAGAAGGCTTTTTTTCATTCTCTCCTCAGGTTTGTCTTAAAAATATGCTAACTAGTGAAGAATCCTCACTTTTAAATCTTCCATTTACCTTCTGTTTACAATGTATATATCATCTAGGTACATAATTATTTGAATGTTATTTTTCTCACTAGAAAGTGAGTTCCTTTTGGGCAGGGACTTTCTTTGTGTCCCCTGTGCTTAACAGGATGTCTGATACATAGCCAAGGCTTATTGATTATTGAATGTAGAAGGACTGTAAGAATATTATAAACAAAAAAAGAGTATTATAGATAAAATTCAGAACTTTTACATCATACATGTTTACATTGCAAACAACCAGAAAGAAAGAATTTAAGTACGAAGGAGTACTTAATGATACAAAAGTTAGCAGCCACCACTACAAAGGGACAGAGCATTTGGGATATGATATTCCAGAAAGCAAAAGATATGATTGTTTACAACAAAAAAAAAACCTTACTTAGCAAAACTGAGCATAATCCTACAGAGAAAAAAAATGAATTTTTTAATGAAATGGAAGACTTATAAGCATTCTTAGTGAAAATATAGAGCTGTGTAGAAACTTTGAAATAAAAACTGTGAAAATGGAGGAACAAAAAGATGTGTGAGTAAATAATCAATTATAAGGGAGTAAACAAAAACCCACACACAATTCTACATTCTAATATGGGAATATGCTATAGATGTCTCCTTCTGAATTCAATTTATCCTCAAGGGTCATAAAGGGAATTTAATAAGGCAGAAGACCTAAGAATGGTTTTGTTTTTTGGTTTTGTTTCAATGAAGAAAAAAGAAAAATACTGGGTATAGGAATAGGGTGGGGAAATTATCTCCTACAGGTATGTTACACAAATATAAATCCATAGCAATAAGGAAAAAAGTGGGTAGGGAAAGGGAGGGGCAACACTTGTATCCTGATTTCATCTGAACTGGTCAAAGGAGGGAAGAATATACACGTACACTCTATACATGCAGTTAAGTGCAGAAACACATTTCATTCAACAGGGGAAATGGGAGGATAAAGGGAGAAAGAAGCAAGGAGAATGAATAAAAAGATGGGTAGATTAAGGGAGGGATTGTCCACAATTTTTAACTATGGAAGGTGTATCACTGAGAAGGATTTAAAAGGAAATAAAGAAAGTATAAAAAACCTGTGATTAGATGCAGTGCAGGGGGGAAAAAAAGAGGGATTGTGAAGCAAAAGGAGATTATATCAAACCTTCAGCACTAGGGCTAAGAACAATCATCCCATGCCTTTATAAAGAGAGGGTGGGAAATTCTAATCAACCCAGCAATTAGCCGGATTCCATTGCATTCTTGATAAGATCTGCTACTCCTCTTGACTGTAAGGTAATGGACTCAATGCTAAGATCAAAATATTGTTTTAGACAGTGTAGGAATTGCTTTTGCTAGAGTTTATTTGTTATAAGGCATTTGTTTTTGCAGCAAGTCTTTGTTGAAGATTTCATTTTCTTTTCTTTTTTCTTTTTTCCTTTAATGTGTACACTTTTATTTGAACAGGTTTTAAGTCTAGGTACAGATAAAGCTCCTCCCCTCCCCCAAGTATTGGTACCAATCTTAAATTTTGGGGGGAAATTGTAAAGTCTTCATGCACAGCTATGTTGGGAGGAGAAGGGGAATCTAGGGGACCATACTTTGTGGCTTTGACAATTAAATAAAAAGGAACAAGTGTTAAGGCAAAATATACCAGAAAAAAAATTTTTTAAGGATTACATAATTTATATGTAAAGCAATACTAGTACTTTCCCTTCTCCCTGTCTGGGTTTTTGTTAAGGAGTTTCTTTGCTCTATCTGTAGAGCAGGACAGCCTTCAAAGAGGCAAGTAACTCTCTGTAACAATGGATTATACAGTATTTGGGATGACTTTAAGAAAAAAGTGCAATAGAGTCCTGAAGACACACTGTAGAACTTTGGGGGTGTTTTCTCCAATGTACTCAAACTGATTATCACCTTCCCCGTTCCAGTTTTCAAATCCTGAGTCAAGTGCAAAGTAAGTAAATACATAAATAGATGGATGGATGAATAAAAAGATCATCCCAATATCATCTCTTTTTTGAGGGGAGGGGATAATTATCTTGTGTTCTTTTAAAAACACATGTTAGCATACACACACACATCCCACACAGTCTAGTTGGAAGCATTTGCTGTGGACAATGGAGGACCCAGATTCATCATACTTATGCTTGCTAATTAATCTACATTTGCTAGAAGATGGAAAGAGAGGCCAGAATGGAGCCTCCAATCCAGACAGTTTTATGTTCAGGGATCAGTGATTTTGATTTTCGGTGTGTTAGGGCTACAGCGGTAATTTCCTTCTGCCTCCTGTCAGTAATACCTGGGTAAATGGAAGTACCAGTAGACAATATGGTATCGGCATAAGGAAATAGTCAGGCATTTCCTTAGGGAAATCAACATCACAGTTCATGATTGAGTTGAAGGTAATTTCATGGGTTCTATAGTATTCCACAACTAAGGAAGATGCTTGGAAGAGAGTGTCTGGGCAATGGCAGCTCACACTGCCAATGGCGATAATCCGAGCATCAGGGAGCCCATAGTTCTTTCCAGAGAAGAGCCAGATGTGGCAATGGCCAACTCCTGCTCAAAGTCTAGGGTGACATAACACAGCTTCTCTTTGATGTCACTCACAATTTCCTCCCTCAATCAGGATCTTGATGAAGTAGTCTGCCAGATCCAAATGGAGAATGGAATGGGGAAAGATCCAGCCTTCGAGGATGGGCCCAGTACCATCACAGACTCCAGCACAGGACTAGTGCTACAACTAGAGGCGTAGGGGAACAGCACAGCCTAGATGGCAGCAGACAGGGCTGGAGTGCTGAAGGTGTTAAACATTATCTGAATCACCTTTTCTCTGTTGGCTTTGGGGTTCCCAGAGGCTTCTGTGAGCAGCACATCAAGGGTTACATGGAGCTCATTGGAAAAAGTATGATGCCCAAACCATTGGGTGACAATACCATCTTCAATGGGGCACTTCATGATGCCCATTGAGTGGCAATACCATCTGCAATACCTTCAGGAATACCTCTCTTGCTTTGGACCTCAACTCCTGTATAGTGTTTTTCTGACCCATACCACCATCACAGCCCAATATTGAGGCACCTAACATGGAAGGAAAGATAGCCTAAGGAGCATCATCTCCTGAAAAGCCAGGTTTGCACAGTGCAGAGCCATTGTCAACAACGAGTGTAGCAATCTCATCATCCATGGCAAACTTTGAAACTCTTAAGAAAGAAAGAAGGTGGTGCTGTACCTGGAGGCAGGGGGAAGGCAAGTGCATTCTGGGTGAAAGAACTCACAACTCCAAAGGTCTCATTTTCAAGATAAATTAAGAAGTGATTCAAACTTCTAAGAATAAGAGCTATTCCCCAAATGATAAATGGTCAAAGGATATGAACTGGCAATTTTCAAAGGAAGAAATACAAGCTATCAATTGGTGCATGAAAAAAAAAACTCTAAGTCATTAATAATTAGAGAATTGCAAATTAAAAAAACTCTGAAGTTCTACCTTACATCCTTAGATTGGAAAACCCCACCGAAAAAAGAAAATGAGAAATGTTGAAGGCGCTTCACAAAACAGCATTAATGCATTGTTGATATTAGGCCAATTGGTCCAGCCATTTTGGAAAGCAATATGGAACATTGTTCCAAAATTACTAAACTGTGCATATCACATCATATCATATATATGCATGTACACATGTGTATACATATATGTAACTTAACATTTCCCAATTATATGAAAAACATTTTTTAACATTCCCCTTTTAAATCTGGAGTTTCAAATTCTCTCCCTCTTTCCTCCCCTCTCTTATCCCTTCAGAAAGAAAGCATAGGATAGCAATTATACATGTGGAATGATATGTATGTTTTGAAATAGTAATACAATTAGTAGACTTCAAGAAAATTAAAAAGAATAAAATTATCTATAAGTACAAAAGTATTTACAATACTTCATTTTGTTGTGGTAAAGAAATAAAAACTAAGGGGATACCCATCAACTGGGGAATAACTTGAACAAGCTATGGCACATGGTGGCAATGGAAAATCATTAAGCCATAAGAAATCATGAAGAAGATCATTTCAGAGAAACTTGGGATGATTTATATGCACTGATGCAGAGTAAAATGAATAGAACAATATATACAATAATAACAACATTACAAAGACAATTCTAGAAGATGGTTGGATGGATGATGAAGAATGCTATCTATTGCCTGTGGACTCAAGACACAGAAAGCATTTGCATGCCCAATGTGGGCATTTCTTTTGCTTTACTATGCATAATTGTTACAAAGGTTTTGCTTTTGTTTTTCAAAGTAGAATGAGAGGGGGGGGAAAGCAAATTTTTGTCATTTTTAAAAAATACATTAAAAATTTTAAAATGATATAAGAGATGATGGTGGTAGCATCAGTGCTCTAGGTTTGTGATCTGCAGGGGGACAATGCAAATAGCAGAAGACCATAGCTACAGGACAGGTTGAGGCAAAAGCTAGCATCTGTGAAAGAAACAACTCACCTGCCCACATGAAGGCATGAACCAAAGATTACTGAGGACAAATAAAGATGGCACTTGGGATTTTATCTGAAAATGATGAGAAGTTTCTGATGAGGAATATTTCTCTATCACATAACCAGTGTGTGTCAGAAAGACAAACTCAGAACTTCCTTCTGCTTTCCATCTTCTAGGTCATACAATCTCTTTCTCTATGATTATTACAAAACTAAAACAAAACATAGTATAAAATATGTACAGATATACACATGCATATATATTTACTAATTTTATATGTGCACATACACATATGTGTAGAACCCTGATTACTTCACCAGAAAGAGAGAGAGAGAGAAAGAGAGAGAGAGAGAGAAATTAAAGAAAAAAAAATAGTGATGGCAGCACTAACATTCAGAATACACTGAAATAATTGAGGAAAGTTAGCAACAACAAAAAGAGTACTTTCTGGTTTGTTCTTGTTTTTTGTTTAGTCTTGTTTTTAGCTTTATCCAGAAAAAAAGAGAAGGATCAAAGAAGGGACAGCACCATTGCTTGGAGTAGATGAAATGATAACAGACAACAGAGGGAAGGTTGATCTACTTAGTACTTGTTCTGTCTCTATTTTTTTATGCCAAAAAGAATGAATTTTTAACTAGAAAAGAAAGAGCTAAAATAGCCAGAAGGGAGTTGATGCCCCTAATAAAGAGATACTAAAAGAGTGCACAGCTGTTCTTTATGAGTTCAAGTCTCCAGTCACAGATGAGCTGTATCCCAAAGTACTGAAAAATACCATCTTTTTTATATACATACTTAGTTCTGGCTCAGCCATCCAGAGTAGTAAGTTTTTATCTCTGAAGCCAATTAGAAGACATTTTATTACTCTATAATATCAGCTTTTTAAGTCATCTCCAAAATTCCATATGGACTGATGGCAGATAGAGAATATTTATGTATGCTTAAGGGACTGGTTCTTCATTGGCCAGTCTCTCTACTCCATCTAAACCTCTTTAAGCATTTGTCAACATCTGTCATGATATTGTTATGGCTAGGATAGAGAGATGTGAGATGAACAGGTGGATTTTAAACTGGTTAACTGGCCAGACCCAAAGAGTAGTCATTAATAGGTCAATGTCAATGTGGAGGAAAAATTTTATGAAGAATTCCAGTGATTCTTTATTGATAACTTAGAAAAAGGCATAAATATGCTGCCTTTCAACTATACAGATGATATAATGATGAGAGGGACAGCTAACATTCTGGATGATAGTTAAAATCCCCAAAGGTAGACTATTGGGCCAAATCTAATAAAATATGTAATGGAGAAAAATGTAAAGTCATTCACTTGGTTCAGAAAATCAACTTAACATGAAAATAAGGCATGGTCAGATGGCAGGTCATCTAAAAAAAGTCTGGGGGAGTATGTGTATTTGATATAGCAGTCAAAATGATTGGTTAAATTATAGGTACCTTGAAAAGTAGAGTGAATAGAATGAAGTCAAATCAACAGCATTTATTGAGTGCCTATTATGTACTGGACCATCTACCAGGGATGCACTAAACATTAGGGATGCAAAGAAAAGCAAAATAAAAGTCCCTCCTCTGGTTGTTCATCCTTCCATGACATCAGGAAGGTGATGCTATGACATGCAAGTGAATTGGATTGAAGTGAGGGAAGATTGTGTAGTGTTTCCTGCCTCACTCCCTCAGCCCCAAAGCCATCTGGGTCCAGTGGCCAGATATAGATTAGGACAAATGGAGATGTTCTAGCAAGCAGCTCACAGTCAAATGGAGGAGACAAATACAAAGAATGTATACAAACAAGACATTGACAGGAGAGTCTCAACGGGAAGACCCCAGCATGAAGACATTAAGGGGAAATGGGAAAAGCTTCTTCAAGAAGCTGGACTTTCCTTCTTTTTAGTTATTTATTTATCCTGTTTTTAATTTCCAGAATAAAACAAGCATTTCTATAACATAGTATAATAATTTTTTTAAAAAGATGATTGCACATGAAACCGCAAATCTATTATTATAACTTGCCATTCCTTTTAAATATATAATAAAGTTATCCTATAAATTTCTTTTTTTTTCTTCCCTAAACCAAGAGATCCAGAAAGCAAATATGAAGAGGGGGAGAGTTCCAGGCATACGAAACATCCAGTAAAAACACCTGAAGTTCATCCATGGGCTCTTAAATGTGAGGAACTATAAGAAAGGCAGTGTCATAAGATTGCAGAGTACTTGGGTGGGATCAAGGTTTAAGAACAGTATATGATGGGGTTTAAATATCTAGGAAGACTGGAAATATAGGAAGGGGCTGGGTTATGAAGGGCTCTAAAAGCCAACAGAGAACTTGATCCTGAAAACAATAGGGGATCAGTGAAGTTTATTAAATAAGGAGTGATATGGTCAAACTTGCCTTTTGAGAAAATTAGTTTGACAAATGAATGAGGTAATAATCTCTTGTATTCTTCCTAGTCAGAGCATAGGCAAAATTTATATCTTGGACTTTACCCCCTAGATTTCTTTTCTTAGGGACCTTGACTTAAATCCAAATCACTCTCACTCTCATTGATTGACCAACAATAGTACCAGGCCAATCCCCACTTGGTCATTGTTTGGACTCAGATTAGCTCAGAGGGAATGTAAATAGCAATTGTTTCTATTTTGGCCAGAATCCCTGAGGGTCTTCCCCTTCCGGATTGATTTTTTTTTAACTAGGTAAAAAGAGGTCATTCTCTGCCTCGTTTCTTACTCAATCCTAATCAATGAATGAGTTTTGTTCCCTCAGACTGAGACCTGGGAAAGACACTTAGCTTGAAAAGATCTAGGTTTCTCACTACATCCAAGGCCATCTCCATTCCTCCTGATCTAGGTCTTGCCAATGGACCCAGGTGTCTCTGGAGGAGAAAGTGAGGCAGGTCATGGTCTTCTTTGAGAAGGAAGAACAAATCAGTGAGAGCACATCTGCAGTATTGTGACCTTATATTTAAAGACTGACATTGATGGAGGTGATATTTAAAGAGAGAGAGCAGAATAGGTAAGGTGGTGAAGGACCACAGGAAGATTGGCTGAAGGGGGGAGAAAGGGGGGAGGAATATAATAGCTGTCTGCAAATATTGGAAGGCTTGTCGTATAGAAAAGGGATTCAGATGATTCTGCTTGAACCCAGAGAACAGAAGTAGCAAGAGTAAGTAGAAGTGGAGCATCCCATGTTTAACATGGACTATTTGCCATTTGGGGGAGGGGATGAGGAAGGGAGGAAATTGAAATACAAGGTTCTGCAAGGGTTAATGTTGAAGAATTGTCCATGAATCTTTTTGAAAAATAAAAAGTTTTAGTAAAGAAAAAAAAGAAGTGGGGCATCTAGGTGGTACAGTGGCTAGAACTCTGGTGCTGGAGTCAGGGGGACCTGAAGTCAAATCTGGCTTCAGACACTTAATAACTGTGTGATCTTGAACAACTCACTTAACCTCAATTACCTAAAAAAATAAAAAAAAAGAATGAATAGAAGGGACAAAGCCAGATTGAGTCCTTATAGAAGGGATCACTAACAACTAAAGCTTTCCAAAAATTGAATTAATTGAACATCTCAGGAGGGCAGCTGGTTCCTCCAGACTAGAGATTTCAAGCAAGTTTTTGATGATTATTTTCATGGGATATTCTTGTTCCAGTATTGGGCTGCATGAAGATGTCTTTTGAGGTCCCTTCCAACTAGGTTCTATTCTAGTTTTATGAAAGTTCAGGTTGAGTTGTGATTGGTGTCCTTCTCACTTTGAGGTTTGACTCTGTCCAGTGAAACCACAAGATTGTCTTTATTCACTTTCTTCTATAGGGTGATAGGTGCCTAATAAGGATTATTCTTAGCACCCTGAGTTTTCATTCTCTGACATTCTGGAGATGTAGATTGAAAATTTCTCACCTGGTCTCTATTTAAGGTAAAACTAACTGTTAAATGTACTCATCAGATAAAATGATAAATAAGCATTCAGGACCATGATCTAATTCTCACCTATGTGTTAAGCTTACAAATGTCAAAGGATTCCTGGAGCATATGGGACCTGGGTTGTTTTTTGAAGCTGTCCCTCTTTTAATGCTTTTAGTTTCCATCCAGAGACCTAGGAAATCTTCTCTTTTTTATAGCTTGTACTTTCCTCAATTATGGCACATTAGTGACAATGGATCAAATAGAAATAACAATAATGCACGTTTATAACTCTTTAACCATTGTTAACCTTTTTTTGTAAATAATTATTATAAATTATTATTTGCAATAATTGTAAATCATAATAATATCTCATTCTTATATAGCATTTGATCTTCAAATAACTATGGGAAATAAATGCAAATATTATGCCCATTTTACAAATGAGAAAACTGAGCAAAGGTCAAATGACTTGCTCAGAGTTACTCAGCTATTTTGTTTCTGAAACTGGATTTAAACATAGGTCTTTCTGGTTCAGCATTCCACCTAGCATTTCTACTTTTCTCATAATCACACCCCTAGGCTGTAGTAGTAGGAGAATTCTTATCCTAAAACAGAAAAGCTGATGATGAAAGGAGGTAAGTGAGTTGCCCGTAGTTGTATAGATAGTATACAGTAGAAGTAGAGAGTATATAGGATGTTCAAGGATTAGAATCCCTGATTTGAGAGTTGCTCATCCATCTTTAGTGTCTACCTTTTACCCAGTTCTCACCTTTGGCTCCAAAAAGTGGCAAGTTCAGTGGCAGTAACTAGGTAAACTGTCTAGGAAGATGGGTGAAACCAAATTTGGGGGAACTGACAAGCCTCAAGCCCATCAGTGAGTTAAGGGGTGTCTGCCCCAAGCATGGGAAGACTTCCCTGGTAGAATGGTCAGATGGGAGCTTGGCCAGATGTTGGATACAACAAGGTCATCCACTGCATCCTGGACCATTGCTAGCCATCCCAACTTTTGTCTTGCCATTGAACTTCTGTGATTCTGTTGACTTTGTGCATTTAAACATAATTCACACACAAGTCAAGACATCACTGAGTGTTGTCATTGGTTCACTTTGAAAAGGAAGGACAAACACCAACAAAAAGAAATGGGATGTTAACCTAGGTGATAATCTTTGGAAGGATCTTAGGGATCATCTACTTCACCTTTCTCATTTTATAGATGAGAGAGCTGAAACACAAAGAGATCTTAAGTCACTTTTTCATAGTCACACAACTAGTAAGTGTAAAAGGAGTCAAATCCAGACCTTTTTATTCCATGTCCAGAACTATGTCACCCAACTCATGATGTCACTCTGGTCTTCTGAGTCCAAAAGCCCAGCATTTTTTCCACTACATTACAAATCCATAGTACAAATTTGTTGAGCTCCTCTGAGGTCCTGGATCTTGTGTTGAGAGTTATGGATAAAAGATGAATAATAACAATAACAATAACAAAAAATTAATAATATGACCCCTGTCTCCTAGGAGCAAGGGAATAATAATTGAAATAACCATAAAATAAGCCAGAGTGTCAATCAATCAATAAACATTTGTTAACTATAGTTGGTGCCAGATACTGTGCTGAGTGTAGGAAATACAAAGAAAGTCATAAAGGACAGTTTTTTTTTTTTCTTGAGGAACTCATTCTCATGTGGGAGACAACTAGTAAAGCTATGGACAAATAAGCTATATCTAGGATAAATAGGAAATAATAAATAGAAGGGATATTAGAGTGATATTGCTGGATTAAAGGATATGCACAGTTTTATAGCACTCTGGGCATAGTTCCAAATTGCTCTGCAGAATGGTAAGATTGGTTTGTAACTTCATCAACAATGCATTATTGACATTCTTTTAAAAAGTTATCTTGAATTTAACAAACATCAAATACAATGAACATTTTCATTTATAAAGTAAGATGTAAAAATGATGACTATGTATGAAATCATATCAAGTTCATATAGTTTGCCTTTTAAAAAAATAAGATAAATTTAACATGTCTTCCAAAAATATCCCATTTGTTTCCTTCTGTTCTATTTGATATCTTTTTAAAATTCTTTTGGTGAGGCATTTGAGGTTAAGTGACTTGCCCAGGCTCATACAGCTAGCACATATTAAGTATCTGGGGCTGGATTTGAACTCAGGTCCTCCTGACTCTAGGGCTCTATCCCACTGTACTATCTAGCTGTCCTCTCTATTTGGTATCTTTAAAAAAATTTCAGGAGGTGGGGCAGTATCCTGAAATCAGGACAGCCTGAGTTCAAATCCAGGCTCAGACATTTATTGCTTGTGTGATCCTGGGCAAGTCACTTAATCCCAATTGCTTCTCAAAAAAAAAAAAAAAGTTTTTTTCAGTAATCCTCTTTTTTTAAAAAAATCCATTTTTTGGTTTTGCTATTACTACCTCCCTTTCCCCTCTGCCTTCAAGTTCCACCCTCTCCCATTAACAAGAAAATCCTTGTAATAAGTAAGCAAAATCAGAAAAAAAATTTCACATAATTGGCCATGCCTCAAAATGAATCTACCTTGAGTCCATCTCTGCAGGAGGTTTCATTATAGATCCTATAGCATTCTAGCCGATGATAACTTTGTTCAGATTCTTAAGTATTTTAAGTTGTTTTTCTATTCTTTTATAAATTGTTCTCCTGGCTCTGTTCATTTCACTCAGTATCAATTTCTGCTACCCAGAATTCTCTGAAATTATATCTTTTGACATCTCTTATGGTGCAATAATATTCCCTTACATCAATATACCATAATTTGTTCAGTCATTCCCCAGTTGATGGCTACTCCCTTAATTTCCAGTTCTTTGGTTTTGCTTTTTCTTTTTCCTTTTAATAGTACCTTTAAAAGCCTTCTACTGAAGCAGTATTGTACTCTCTCATAGTCCTGCCTCTCTCCCTATTCCTGTTTCCCTACTAAATTTGAAATGTTTCTATACTTGGTGTGTGTGTGTATGTATAATTTTGTGCCCAGTGCAGCTACTCTTACCAGATGATACAGTAGGGCCTAGAGTAAGGAATATTCATCTTTCTTCATTCACATCTGGCCTCAGACACTAGCTGTGTGATCCTGGGCAAGTCACTTAACTCTGCCTCAGTTTTTTTTATTCGTAATAAATGAACTGGAGAAGAAAATGATACTCTAATATTTTTGCCAAGAAAACCCCAAATAAGGTCATAAAGAGTTTGGACAGGACTGAAAACAAAAACCATCTTTCTCAATTTTCCATAGTTTCTGTGCATGTTTAAGTTAGGAAAGTGTTTAATTTTCCTTTGAGTGCAGATGAGAGATTCAGCTGATGACCACTTCTACCACCTCTTCCTCAATGTTTGCATTGTTGTTGTTTGTTCTTTCTTCTCAGAGAGGACCATGACATCAGCAAAGTGACTCCATGACATACAAGGGATTTAAGTGAGGGAGAGCTGGGCAAGGTCACCTGCCTCACTTTCCCCTCCAGAGCATCTGGGTCCAGTGACAAGATACAGATCAGGACACTGGAGATGGCCCTGGATGCAGTGGGAGACTTTGGCCTTTATAAGCTGTCTTCAACAGGTCTCAGTTTGAGGAGACAACCACCCATTTAATTAATGATTAAAGGCTGGGTAAGAAATGAATAGAGAATGGCCTTTTAACTTAGTCAAAATAAATGAATAAATAAAATTAAAAAGAATCAACTGGGGAGGGAAAAATCCTCAGGATTTTGGCCAAACTAGCAAGCAATGTTGCTGAGTTTTTTGACTAGAAACAAAGTTTGCATAATCTTTTCCTCAAGCACCTAAAGTATAGGATATAATGTTCCATCCTCTTCCTCCTCCTCTCCCCACTCTTTCTTCTTCTTTTTTTTAACCTCTCTTCTCTTTGTCCTCTGTAGACCTTAAAACAGAACCATTCAATTCCCAATGTTTGTTTTAACTCCCTCAACTACCTTTAGAAACACTTAAGTTCTGAAAAGACACTTGCTTCTTCTTTCTCTATTCTGATGTTAGCACTTCATCACCGTAAGAGTCCCTTCCAATCGTTCAAATAAATTTATCTTTCTAGATTTCTCCGGATTTTTGTGTTTGCTTAGAAGGCAAACTTTGATATAGTTTCTCTTCAACACCAGTCTTTTCATCAGGTATGCTTGTGCTCTTTTATATTATTTCTATTATTTTTTTTTCTCAAATCATTTTCTGCCCTTTAGGATTATACTCAGCTTCTCAGGTTAGGTGATTCTTGATTCTAAGTTTATATCTTTTGCCTTTTGGAAACCTGCATTTCAAGACTTCCTCTTCTTAATAGTAAAAGCTACCAAGGCTTATATATTGCAAAAAGTGATTCTTTGATACATGAATTCTTTCTGACTGCTTGTGTGTGTGTGTGTGTGTGTGTGTGTGTGTGTGTGTAAATTTTGGATTATATTTTTAATTTGGGGTTTTGTTTGAAAGATGACTGGAGGAAGCTGGACTATCTTCCTCATTTAAACAATCATTTTAGCTGGAAGTTGAATGTTCCATGCCATCTCCTATCTCATACATCCTTACAGGACGTCTTTCATGCTTAGAATGTACTATCTTTTCGCCTCTAGCTCTCAGTCTTTTAGCTTCTTTCTACTGAGGTTGGGAAGGGATCCCAAAAGTTTGGAATCACAGAAATGTAGAAAAAGAATTTGCAGTTTTGAACCCATATCCAAGTCAAGGGGCAAAGTTTATTGTAATTGTAATTCCAGTTGAAGAGAGTTAAAGTCCAAGAGCTTAGCAAAGAACCTGGAGAAAGGACACCCCTTTATCCAGTTCTTTATGTCATTGATATGCTAATATTATGACCTAGGGTAGAACCAAGGATGAGTCTCCAGAATTTGGTTATCCCTAACCAACAGACAGTGATGTTTATAGACCTATTCCGAGGCAAGCTTGAAGGAAGTGTTCTAAGGAAGACTTCAGAAGGCTTGAAATCATTGACAAATTGTTAGAACAATAGTCTCACAATCACTAATATATCTTTCCTGAAGTCTAAAGGAAGGAATAGTATTATATTTGTAGTCAACAGAACAATAACACTCAGATCAGAGGGCCTCAGGATTAGATTCCAAGGCCAGAAAGTTTAGAATCACTGACAGATTGTTAGAACAGAAGCCCCCTAAGATCAAGGGACCTTAAAATTATTGCTGTCTCCCCTAGAAGCTATATTCCATCATTTTCAGGTTTTGTCATAAGACACCTTCCAAAGGAAGTCCTGATCTCTCCCCTTACCTATTATTTATGCTCTCTCCCTCCTCATATTATCTTGTATTTACTTTCTATTTATGTATAGTATCCCTGGTAGGCTGTAAGCTACTTGAAGGACTTGTCTCTGTCTTCCTAAAACCTAGCACTTCATAAATGATCAGTGGCTTCATTTTTTATTTTTTCCATCTCTTTTCTACATTCTTCAGTTCCAAAGACTCACCATTATTGCTAATGCTAGTCTCTAGGCCAGGAGGTCAAGGAAACAGCATTTACAGTGGACATCCCATGCACAGGACTCAGCCTCCATCCCTCATCCTTTGGGGGCATTAGAATGTGCTCTGCTCCAGACCGATGGTTTTCTCCTGGTCCAGCTTTGAGCAGCACTAATTGCTTTCTCATGCTTCATACTGACCTAGTCATGGTCCAATGCAGAAAAGGCAGAGTGCCCATTTTTCTAGGCCCCTCCATAGGATCATACCCTCAGGGGAGCTAAGTTAATTTTCCTGAGGATCATGTCCCTTTCTTGGCCAGCTACACAGACATAGCTCATTCTTGTCTCATCTCAAGCAACGAAAATCTGCTGATGAAAAAAATTCTCAAGTCCTCCCTCAATGACTCATGGTGGTACAGAGGTGCCCTGGCTTCTTGAGGATTCTGCCAGTGGGCCACGAGTCTTGGCAGGTCCTATCGGGCAGCAAAGGCTTCAAGTTTGGGTCCAGTGATGGTCTGCTAAGCGAGGGCAGGGCTGGGTCTGAGAAGGCAGCATCAGATTTGCTATTAATGATTTTTTACTACTCCAAAGACTCTAAATCCTGGGGACTTTGCAATCTGCTTTGGTGAAGAGAATGTTTAGGCTTTTTTTGGGGGGGAGTTAAATCCTTGGCTAGATGACAGAGACAAAACTATTTATAGGATGTTAAGCCATAACCCACTGGGCTCCCACCAGGGCAATCTCCCTAAGGTTCCGAGCTGGCTGTGTATAACTCTTTAGTGAATACCCATTTCCTTTGGATAAAGTGCAAACTCCTTGGCCCTGTCTTTTCAGAATTTATATATATATATATACATATATATATATATATATAATTTACATTAGATCCTTCCTATATTCTATATTTCAGACAAACTGGACTTCTATTTCCTGAGTTTGACATTTGATCTCACTGTTGTATATCTAAAAAGGTCATGCTCACATTCTACTTCTTAGAATTTGTATCTCCCTTCCAGATTCACCTCAGATGCCATTTCCTCCATGGAACCTTTCCTGATCTACCCAAATTTTAGTGGTTTTTCTCTCCTCAAAATTGTCTCTCCCCCCAAAATAATTCCACCACACAACTATGTGATATAGTGCATAAAGCTTTGGATTTGAAACTAGGAAGACCTGAGTTCAAATTCTGTCTTAAACACTAACCAGCTGTGCAACCCTATCTGTGCCTCAGTTTCCTTATTTGTAAAATGAGGATTTGTATTTGATAACTACTGAGAACCCTTCAAGCACTAAATCTATGATCCTGTTGATGAGGTCCTGAGTAACTGGGTGCAACTAGCAGAGAGGGATTGCAATACTGATGGAATTGCTCCCTGGGGCAGGCAGGGAACGGTAGTGATGGGGATCAATTTAACCCCATGGTCCCACCCTTTCTGGAGGTCATGGGCAGCCTTGTCTTGCTATGTCCAGTAAGGAATTTGAATTATGTCAAACCTCTGAGATTAAATTTCCCCTTTAAGGGACAGCTAGATGACGCAGTGGATAGAGCCCCAGCCCTGGAGCCAGGAGGACCTGAGTTCAAATCTGATCTCAGACACTTAATACTTCCTGGCTATGTGACTCTGAGCAAGTCACTTAACCCCAATTGCGTCAGGGGAAAAAATCCTCTTTAAATCTGTCCACGGCTCATGCCATCTTTGCTGAACCCCTTTTGGATTAGTCTGCCTTATGGTGTCTTTCTCTTCTTCCCTCTCCCATGCTACAATGGTGTTTCTCCTCTCATCCCCCACTATGCCTCTATTCTTTCTCTTCCTTATACTTAGCTAACTCTTTTGGGGTGCTAAACTCCCCTTTAGTTTAGCCTGCAGCTGAGGGCACACTCCAACCTCACGGGATGTTCTTTCTCCTGGTTAATTGTGAGTTTCACTAGGAAATTTGCCTTTTCCATCATTAATATTAAAACCCTTTTCCTTGCTAACTATATGTTCTCTCAATTCTATTTTATGTTTACTCCTATTTTATGTTTATGTCTATTGCACCTCTTCATTTTGTCTATAACATCTTCTCCTAAATAAATCTTCCTTTTGGCAAAGAGAATGGCCATTGTGAATTCTTCACACGACTGAACCCCAACATTTGGTGCCTGCAATCTCATTATTCAATGCTAAACCCTAAACACATCATTTGGAACCAGGAATTACTCTCCTAAATCACATCACTATGATGCCATTAATTGTGAACATGTCTCTCTTCAGTAGAATGTAAGTTTCTTGAGGATAGAATGATGTTTTTCCCTCTTAGAATCTCCAGTGCCTTACAAATGACTGTAAACAATAAGCCACCCCAGCTTGGGCTCCCTTCACCCTAGTACAGGTTCATCACCTCTCATCTGGATTATTGAAATATCTTCCAATTGATCTTCCTGCCTCAAGTGCCTCTCCAATGCAATCCATTCATCTGCCAAACTGATTTTACTAAAGCACAGGTCTGACTATGTTAATCCTTACTCAGTAAGCTCCACTGCCTACCTGATGGGTGTCAATAAGTCACCCGGTCCTTGGTAGCTTCATGGGTCACAGAAAGGGACATGGATTAGAAAAGGCTTGGTTGCAATGGGCCCTACCTAGTGGGATTCCCACAGCTTCTCCTTAAAAAGGATTAATAAGTTTTAAGTGGGTCTTTTGCTATTCTAAGTGGGCCTTTATTGCAGTAATCTCTAACTGAATTCCTTGTCTAATTCCTTTAATTGATATGACCCCACAGTTCTCAATCAGAAGTCCAAGTTATGATGGCAACCCCCAGGTTATTTTTTACCTATAAAAGAACCAACTTGTACCCTATTTTTCTCTGTGGGTTCACTAGGAACTGCTTACTTTATGGCAGCAAGACCTCTATGGACCTTATGGCATCTTTCTCCTTGTTATAGCTAACTCCTCTTAGCCTGCCTACTAAGAATCACAGTAGTTAACTTCTTTAGGAATTTAGCCTACCTTATGGCTCCTTAGTTCATTAGAACTTAGCCTGCCTTTATGGTCTCATTCCCCCTATTAATGGCTCAAACTCCCTTTTGGAATTTAGTCCAGTCAATACCATAATAATACAATTTTTGCCTCTTGATGTGGAGATGGTCTAAGCCTATAAATTCTTTTGAGATACCTCTTAACACTGACTTGAAACCACTATTTTTTGTGGGTGCAACCACTCTCTATACAGGAGAGTCCTGAAATCCCAATATATTTTGGGGGTTCAGTGATTTTGTACCCCCTTACCTCATCATATTTACTTACTTCTAGGATCAAATATAAAATCCTCTGTTTTGCATTTAAAACTTTTCATTACTCACCCCCTTTCTACCATTCCAGTCTTTCTGAACTTTACCTTCATCCTCATGCTGTAATAATTCAGCTACAGAGAACTCCCTTCTGTTTTTTGAGAAAAATACTCCACCTCCCATGCTTTAACTGGCTATCCCCCATTCCTGAAATACTCTCCCACCTCTGCCTCTAAGTACCCCAGACTTCCTTTAGCTCTCAGTGCAAATTCCACCTTCTACAAAAGGTTTCTCCTCATTTTCCCAGGCTCGATGCCAGCAATTTTTATCTTTTTAGTGTCCTGGATTGCTCTATACCCCTCTGGGAGTCTGGTGAAGTCTGTGAACTCCTTCTCAGAGTCATATTTTTAAGTGCATGCTTTCAAATATATAGGATGACAAAGGAAATCAATGGTATTGAAATATGATTCTCATCTAGGTGGTACAGTGAATGGAGTACCTGGCGCAGAGTTAGAAAAACCTGATTTCAATTCTGGCTTCAGACACTTATTAGCTATTGACTCAGGCAAATCACTTTACCCTATTTGCCTCAGTTTCCTTATCTATAAAATGAACTGAAGAAGGAAATGGCAACCCACTCCATTATCTTTGCCAAGAAAACTTTAAATAAGGCTGCAAAAATTAGGAAATGACTAAAAATAACAATGGTTCTTAAAGTATTTTTTAAAATAAAGTTCATGGACTCCACATCAAAACCCCCTGTACTAGGGCCTTCTGTCAGACATTACTTCCTATCTATTCTCTATTTTTTTTGTATATGTAGAAATATTTGCATGTTGTCTCCTCAATTAGAATAAGAGCTCCTTGAAAGCAGGGACTATTTTTTTGAATCCCTAGCTTTTAGCACATTGCCTGGCTTATATTAAAGGCTTATTAATTTTTTTTTAAATTGAGAGATTGATCACTCAAAAGGATAAGCTAATAGAGAACTGATAGATTGAGTGAATACTGAAGCATATTTTTTCTTTTATTTTTCTTGCTTTTTTGTGGAACATGGATAATACAGGAATGTTTTATATATATATTTATGAATGTATATCCATATATATTCATCATGGCTTATCAAATACATACATATATATAAAATGACTATCTCATTTATATATCATGGCTATCATATTTCTTGTTCTATCAGTGGGTAGAAGAGAAGATGAAGGGAAAAAAATGTAGAAGTGAAAAAAATTAATATTGGAAAGAGAGAGAAATAAGTTAACCTTTAATTTTCAGAAAATTCACTTTAATGGAAAAACTAAATGGGACAACTCCATGACACTGAATATAAGATAAATTGCATGGGGAATCTGACATAGCCTTTTTTCATCCCTCAAGTAATAAAGTAAAAAAAATATTCATTAAGCACCAACTCAAAAATATGTCAGGCAATGCACTAGATGTTGATAATACAGATACTAAAGTAAGAAATGCCTTCTTGACCTCAAGAAGCTGACATTTTATAGGGAGTTTTTGTTTTCCTTCCCAAGGTTTATAATACAACCTTTTGTACCTTTGATCTGAGAATTTTGTAAATATTAACAGGTCTTTGAGGAATATATTATATTGGACACAAACATAGTTCGTAACTCCTTGTCTAAGGAATTCTAACTGGTAGAGAATGACCAAAGAGTTTGTTTTATAAGTCAAGATCAACTTATTTGTCTATGGGAAGTGGGTGGAATGATCATGATGGAGTAGAAGACAACCTTAAGAAGTTTGTCTGATGTTCCTCTTTGAACATTGCTTTCTTTAATTGTAAAATGACACAATTGGACCAGTTAATCTCTGAGGTTCCTCAAGTTCTAGCTTTCTGGCTAGGACTGAGCTATCCCATATTGGATCACTAGGGAGCTCTTCATTCAAACAAGCTTAATTTCTTAAGACACTGCCACTGAAGTTGAACACTAGGGGTCATATTTAGATAAAGGTTAGCATCCTCCCCAGCACATCTGTCTGCCCTTGGTAAGCCCATATTCCCTCAGCAGGGGGCCGTGGATTCCCATGGATCCTTGTGGACTCTCAAGGACTCTCACTGCCTTATTTATGTCCAGCTACTCCATGCTGATTGGCTGGGTCTCCAAGCACCATGTACTTAAAATAGGATCATGTTATTACCCTTTTTTGGCTACATTGAAGATTTTGAAGGAAAGTAGGGAACATATTTGAGTCAGAAAGTGTCCTGAGGGATTATTTCTATTTTCTCTCTTTCCCTCACATTTAGCCCTCTACTAGACCAATCTTTCATCTCTATTGTGTAACTCTTGGTGTAGGTCCTTAGTTCTCTTAGGCTATACTGTCTTGGAATTTAAGAATTTATGTCTTAACAAAATCCACGGGTTGGTTCTCCACCTGATGTTTTCACTTGTGGTTTCCCTGCACATTAGCCATCCTCCCTTTCTAGAATTCCTTTAAAGAATTAGATATGAAAGCTAATATTTTATTTTCATGACTGAGCTAATCCATTTCTCTGCTTTCAGGATGGCCAGCCCTAAGTCTTTTTACACAATTTAATACTTCAAGGATCTATAATTTCATGGTTGTTCATTTTGTCTTCACTGATTCAGGTACCACAAGCCCATCACTGATGCAGTAGGTAGTCTTGGGATACAGTGATGTGACTGAAAATTATGTGCTCTGATGCTTAACTGGAGATGTGTGTCAGAACTTTAACTAGTTTATCTTTAGTCTGCAGACAGACATACAGGCTGTCAAAATTCGGTAGCATTGGTCGTAGTCTTTATGGTCAGTCTTTAGGAACCCAAGTAGAACATTATTGATGGAAACCTCACATAGATAGAATTTTCTCCTATTCCTATTCCACAAGACCTCCAGAGAGGGACTTTCTACAAGCCACGATTTTCTGTTTAGCTTACAAGTCAATCGCTGAAGTTTAGGGCATTTCCTTATGCTTGATATTCAGGGGAATGAATTAATTACTGTATGAAAATGTATTTATAAAACACTTGGTATGTGCCAAGCATTTTGATACTTGTTAAAGGCATAAATACAAAAAATAAGACAGTCCACACTTTTTTTTTACTGTGTTCATGTATTGATTTTTTTTAAAGCTTTTTATTTGAAAAACATATGTATGGATAATTTTTCAACATTGACCCTTGCAAGTTTCTCCCCCCCCCAAGTCCCCACCCCTCCCCTAGATGGCAGGAAGTCCACTACATGTTAATTATGTTAAAATACTTGACAAATTGAATATATGTATACATATATCCACACTTATGTTGTTGTGCAAGAAAAATCGTATCTACAAGAAAAAAAATCTGAGAAGGGAAACAATGTAAGCAAACATCAATAGAGAGCATGAAAATGTTATGTTGTGGTCCACATTCATATCTCTCTCTCTGGGCGTATACGGCTTTCTTCACTGAACAATTGGAACTGGTTTGAAACATTTCATTATTGAAGAGAGCCATATCCATCAGAATTGATCATCATATAGTATTGTTGTTGCCGTGAATAATGATCTCCTGGTTCTGCTCATTTCACTCAGCATCAGCTCATGAAAGTCTCTCCAGGCCTCTCTGAAATTGTCCTGCTGGTCATTTCTTACAGAACAATAATATTCCATGACATTTGTATACCATAATTTATTCAGCCATTCTCCAATTGATGGGCATGACAATCCATACTTTCAAGGAGCATAAGCACAGGGCCAGCCTTGATTCTTCTCCAATTCTTAGCATCCAATCTGTTGCCAAGTCTTGTCAGTTTTAATAAGGGAAGACAACACATAGGGGATAGGGGGCCAAAAAGGGGTATTTTATTCTGAGAAGTAACAGGGATGATGAACAGAGTCATGAGGTAATTGATTTATTTCCCAGAATTTTGGTATTGATTTGATTATTGTTCCCAGAGCTAAAAATGGAAAATGGGACTAGGGAGTGGGAATGGACGGGTATGATGGCAAGATACAACATGAAAATGGTAAGAGAATGGTGTGTTTGGTGTGGCTTGAGCTGGATATGGAGAAGTGCAGGTCTCCAAAATGGGAAGCAAAGTGCTAGGTTGGAAGCCAAAGAGAATTAATTGCTGGCCCTCATTCCTGGTATGGTAAAATGCTTTTGATATTTGGAAGTTGGCTTATGAAGTCATAGTTTTGTTTATTTGTTTGATGTTTTCCTTCTCAATTTTAATTTTCTTTCTTTTCTTCCTTCCTTCCTCTCTTCCTTCCTTTGTTTTATCTCTAACTCTGGGCTCACCTATCTCATCAATGAGTGACAGTTGTCATAAAGGAATTCAGGCAAGAGAGAGGTGGGAGGAAGGGAATTTGGAGGAGGAAAGGAAAAAAAAGCATAGGGTGGGGAAGGAGAGAGAGAGAGAGACAGAGAGAGAGACAGAGAGACAGAGACAGAGAGAGAGACAGACAGACAGAGAGAGAGACAGAGAGAGAGAGACAGAGAGAGACAGAGAGAGACAGAGACAGAGAGAGAGAGAGAGAGAGAGAGGAGTAATGGGGAGAAAAAGAATTAAGATAGCTGTCTACATGCAATGATCCTCTTTTTAATTCTTGAGACTTTGGTTGTATCTCTTTCAACATATTACATGAGATTAGTATAATAAGAATTTATTAATTTCACAAATGATCCCCATGCCTATTTGTTTACCAGGTACAATTGAAGATCAATGGCTCATCTCCTTAGCCAAGTGTGCAGATATGTTTATATCTGGAAAGCATTTGTTCCAAATAGAAAGACTACATTTTAAGAAAACTTTCAAACTGAGTTGTTTTTGCTTAGAAAAATGGCTTCTGCATATTTCATACTCTTTTATCTCTGCCCTGAAGAGAGTCAATAATTCATTTCAATAGACCCACAACCTTCCTGTTGATATTAAACAAACTTCCATTGCCCTGATAGGATGCCAGAAGAGAACTATAGTTCAAAGTGTCAGTTTCTCTCATTCTTTCTCATCTTGCATTGATTCAGAAGAACATTAGGTGGTTTGATTTTTTTGTTAAATTCCATTTCATTTCCATGAGATAAATGAAATTAAATACCTTACACATTAAAATAACTTGGAGGATTACTGGAAACTCAAAGCTTGATGGAAGATATGTTCCTGGAACTCCCACAACTGAAAGCTCACTCACTTCTTGGCTGAATAGGCAGAATCTTTCCCTATGAGGGGTTGGTTACTGATGTGCACCTCAGGGCAGAGCCTCTCTTCCCCAAAGCATCCTTTTGGAGTTCTTTACAAGGAAAGGGGAAGGGGAAGATCAGGCTCACTGAGTCTAGGAGAAGATTGCTTGCAAACTACTCCTCAAATACTGCTGTATATTATAGCAGAAATGCTTTGCACGAGAGCAGAGTTCTGGTTTCTGGTTCTGCTTAACATGACTAAGTCAGTGACTAAGATTAGTCCTCAAACTGAAACTCAAAATAGGTACCTTGAACTTCAGGTTTTCCCAGAAGTCAAGAGGAATGATCAACAATTATACGAGGTGGCCTGTGCTCAGGTTCTCAGAATAATAGGTGTCCTTCTGACACAAAATCCTATCATTATGTGGCCTACAAGGTGGGAGCAGAATTTAGTAAATTTGTTCACTTGTTTCAGTCATGTCGAAGTCTAAAACCCTGTTTGGGTATTTCTTGGTAAAGATACTAGAGTGGTTTTCCATTTCCTTCTCTAGCTTATTTTACAGATGAGGAAACTGAGGCAAACAGGGTTAAGTGACTTGTCCAGAGTCACACAGCTACCCACATTTGAACTCAGAGATGAATCTTCTTGACACCTGATCAGGCGTTCTATATACTTCACCAGCTAGCTACCCCAAGAAGTTCTTAGTCATGGGACTAATGGACTGAAAAATGGCCATAAAGACCATTGGTAGAACCAAGAAAAATATAGCACAGTAGAAAGCGTGAAGGTTGGAATTCTACTCCAGTGTAGAATCCTACACTGTCACCTATAACCTGTGTAACGTTGGGCAGGTCCTTCAATCTGTCTGTGCCCCACTTTCCAGATTGGTAAAATCAGGGAGTTGGACAAGATGACCTTTGAGGACAGAACTCTAGATCCAAGCGAGCCTATGAATAATGCAAGGAGCTCACTCCATTGCTTTTTCCCTTTTCCTTTCTCATTTCCAATCTTTCTTTATTCATATATATGCATATGTGTGTACATGTGCTCACATGTTTAATAACAAATTTAGCCATGCTGAACTAGATTTGACCTGATTAACCAGCCCTGGAGTTTCCTTTTTTATTGTACCTCTTCCAGAAAGTCTCCAAAAGATAATGTTTTAGATTAAGTCAATTTCAGGAGAAATTCTAATGCTTCTATTCATTCCCAAGAACTTCCCAATACCCTAAAGTTTCAGTTCACTCTACTTATCAAATCAAAAGTGAAATTTTACCTCTTGCTAGTTTGCATCCTCCCCACAGCATTTCCCTCCTGCTCGAATGGATGAAGTGGAAGAGAAAACACCAGTTGCATTTCTTAAAACCAGGTTTCTGCTGTTCATGTGTGATGGTATACTAAGGTGCTTGGCAGTTGTGGAATTAAATTTATAAAGGAAATTCTGACTGGTTGGGTAATCTACTCAGGGTTAGAAACGCCTGCAATTTTTTAAGGTAGAAAGAATCTCAGATATCATCTAGTCCCTCATTTTATAGATACTAAAAATGAGATAATCTGTCTTTATGAGATTATAGGAGTCAGCTCTTTGTACAACACTAGAGAGGTCTCCAGTAACAAAACTTGGAATACAGAACCAAATTCAGAATTCCTTCTCCAGGAGGTATAAAGGGAGCCTGAGGTGGTTCAGGGAACAGTTGTGTATGTGTGTGGGGGAAGTAGGAAACAATAGTAGTAAATGGATGGTTAGTGGTTAGTGTACAGGCAATCCTCACATAGATAAAGGAAGGGAAGAACAGAGATATAGAAGCTCTTATGGGGACAGCTGTGTTGGGAAAAGGGGCAAGACTGTCCCCATAAGTCAGTCCCTCAGAAATACCTTCCTGTACCATTTGAGGACTGGGAGGAAAGGCAGTATATTGGAAGAGGTGTGGTATATTGACTGGACCCAGGAGATGGGGCTGAGATAAGGCACAGGGCTGGGTGAGAAAACAGAGTTATGGAAAGTGTTCTCTGGGCAAAGAAAATCTTGGTAAAGATTCTACCCCTTACATAGTTCTCTTCCACAATGATGTGATTCAAACCAGTTCCGATTGTTCAGTAATGAAGAGAGCCATATACACCCAGAGAGAGGGATATGAATATGGACCATAACATAGCATTTTCACTCTTTCTGTTGTTGTTTACTTGCATTTTATTTTCTTTTCAGTTTGTTTTTCCTTCTTGATCTGATTTTTCTTGTGCAGCAAGATAACTGTATAAATATATATAGATATATTCAATTTTTCATATATTTTAACATATTTAACATATATTGGACTACCTTCCATATAGGGGAGAGGGTGGAAGGAAGGAGAGAAAATTTTGGAACAGAAGATTTTGCAAGAGTCAGTGTTGAAAAAGTACTCATGCATATGTTTTGTGAATAAAAAGCTTTAATAAAAATTTTAAAAATATATGGAAGGGTTTTGAAGATTTTATTCCAATAATGATGATGAATTTGAATGGTCATCCAGTCTTTCATCCCAGTTTCCCTCCTGATCAGTGCCATGCATTTTGGAAATGGTGGGTTGGGATTGGGACACAAAACTACTGGTTAATATGGAGTCAAGTCAAGACTTTTGTTCATTTAACATGGTATCATTAACATGATAGCCAAGTCTTTTTTGGGGATTAGATTATATGACCCTAAAGTTTCTTCCATCTCTAGCTTTAGGATCCCCAGGTATCAATGAGAAAAGAACACAGGTCCTTTCTGGTGAGATCTGGAACCTTGCATTTTCCTTGGAAATTGCAATTGGAATTTCCTTCAAGACTGTGAGCTCCTTGAGGACAGACACTCATTTTGCCTACTTAGCACAATGTCTGGCATCTATTATTTAATAAGTATTTGTTAACCATAACTTAAATTCCTTAAAAATACAAAAGTAACACACACACACATCTACTGATGCTGGATGTTCACACTTTCATTTAATCAAAAGCAAGTTACATAAAATAGTGGAAAAAATTGAATGAATTCCAAAATTACTGACTTTATGCTTCTATTCCCTTTCATCATTCCAACTTTTGATCTTTACCCAAAAGCTTTTCTAAAAGTCTCAGCAAAGCTCTAGGTTTTGAAGAGGAACATGAAATAGGGAAGCCAGGAGGATAATGATAAGGAGAAGGCTGGTCTTGCTGCTGAGGGAAGGCCAAGAAAAAAACCCCAAAATATGGGTCTAGAAAGGATTCCAAGGAGTTGTCCAGAGGCAAACTTTTAGTGAAAGGAAGAAAAAAGAAAAGGGTCAATGATGGAGGGAGACAGAGGAGTGATGGGTGTTGAAAGAATGATATGATTATACAATAAAAGACAAAAAGCTTGGACTGGATTTATAGGAACAAGAATGGAGTTATGATGAGAGAGAGAAGTCATTGAGGAAGTAGCATAAGAAATAACCATATAGAAGAATGCTTAATGAATGCCCAGACATTGGCTCATGGCAACCAGGGGAACAAAGAATGAAGGGAGTGTTTTAGTACTGGAATTCCCCTTCATCCTTCCCCTGCCTTTGCTTAGAACTCTACATCATCATCTTAGTCACTTCTTAGAACTCAGGCAAGGACATATGGTCATCCCTTCTAGTGTCTCCTGCAATCCAAAGGATTTTCCTTAAAAAGAAGAGAAAGGAAAAAGTGGAATTTAAAGACATGTTGAAAGGAAATACTGGCAAAATTAGGAGACAGCCTGGATGTAGGAGGTGGTAACTGGAGGGGGTAAGGAGGAAGATGCCAAAGATAACACCCATTATTGTACCAAATCTTAGCTGTTTTTGCAAGCTATTCCACAGATCATTTACTATAATACCATGAAACACTGCCCAGAGAAAAAGCCCTGCAGTCATTAGCAGGAATGGGAACAGTTTGTAGTGCAGTAACCTTGAGAGTTGAACATATTTTCCCCACACACTTGTTAATGTGAAGACTAGAATAATCTGCCTTCTTCTGTGACTAAGGCTCCTCTAAGCTTCCTCCTCAAGATGCAGAGCAGGTGCAAGAGATTTCCACAATTAGAGAAGATCCTAAGGACTTATGTAAAGATGCCAACAATGTTGTTTCTTTCCCTCCTTGCATTTGTAGCCTTTCAAATAGGAACATGGGCTTTCAGATCTCTCTTGATGTCTGTCATCTTCAGCACACTCCATTAAGAGGAATAAACTCAGTCCTTTGGACTGTTCTGTTTGAAATTTTTTATTAAAGATTGTATTCACCATGGTGGCAAAAAAAAAAAACTGGAAATAAGAACATGTCCTGCCCTTGAAGAAGGGCAGAATGCATAATGGGACATAATTGGTGGAATGCTACGATATTATAAGGAATGAGGAAATACATGATTTTGAAAAGACATGTGAACTGATGCAGAGTGAACTGAGCAAAATCAGAAAAACAATTTATACTATAATATCAATATTATAAAAATGAACAATTTTTAGGATTTTTGTTACCTAAAAAATGAAATGAGTATAACCAGGAGAGCAATCCTGTAAAAACAAACTTTGAAAACTATAAGAACTATGATCAATATAATGACCACCTGTGATTCCAGAGGACTGATGATGCTATGCATTACAGAGAGGTCATGGATTTAAGTGCAGAATAAAAAAACATACATTTTTTCATGCAACCATTTAGGGAATTTGTTTTGCATGACTATATATATTTATATATATACATACACATACACATACACACACACACATATATAGTTGTTACAAGAATTTTTTTTTCTCCAGTGGAGTATTGGGTAAGAAGGAAATTAGATTTTTGTTATTTTCTTCCAAATAGAGAGGGGAGAAATGGAAAACTTTTTCAAAATTATTAATGAAATTCCCAAGATTTGACACATTAATGTTGTGTCCAACTCTCTGTCCCCATGGACCATATTGTCTATGAAATTTCCTTCACCACAGTGTACTAAGGCAAACAGATTAAGTGACTTGTCCGTAGTCACACAGCTAGTAAGTATCTGAGATCGGTTTTAAACTCAGGAAGATGAGTCTGAGATTGACTTTGAATTCAGGTCATCCTGACTCCAGGCCCAGTACTTTCTCTCCTGTGCCACCTAGTAAGTACTTAATAAATGTTTTGTTTCTAAAATCCTACTGTATCTAGTCTCTCCTCTTGCAAATCTATCCTCCAGACAGCTGCAGAAATAAATACTTTTAAGAGTAGTAAATACTTACTATGTGCCAGGTACTGTGCTGCTATCTTTCTCTAAAGTCACTAATAACTACTTTATTGACAAATTAACCCCCCACCCCCAGCTCCACACCCTTATTCTAATCTTTCTTGGCCTCTTTAAAGCATTTATCCTAACTACTCCATCCTTCATATTTTCTTTTTTCTAGAATAGCTGGATCAATTAATAAGTCTACCAACAGTACCTTAATGTTCTTGTGAGAGATTAGTTCCTCTAACAACTGTCATTTTCATATTTTGTTATCTTTTGCCAATTGAGTGTATATATTCAATTATTTCTATCCATGTAATTCCTTCTCCCTAAACCCACCACGAAGTAGGACTGTGATGGCAAATGTTTAACAAGTAGCTCTATGGGGGGAAAAAAGTATACTTTGAAAAGCTGGTTAAAGCTGGTTCTAGCAG
Organism: Myrmecobius fasciatus; assembly: GCA_023553655.1. Classification (NCBI taxonomy): domain Eukaryota; kingdom Metazoa; phylum Chordata; class Mammalia; order Dasyuromorphia; family Myrmecobiidae; genus Myrmecobius; species Myrmecobius fasciatus. The sequence goes on along the minus strand of JAJPUD010000018.1, from coordinate 64,029 downwards.
AGCCTTGCTCAAAAGCTTCAGTTATCCCCCATATAACTCTACTGGAATATTTCTCTATCATCTTAAGGTCAATATGTCTAAAGCAGAACTCATTTTCTCCCCTTACTTTTAAATTCTTCATTTCTTCCATTTATTTTGAAGACATTATCGTACAACCAAGTCATCCATTTCATAATTTCAGGATGTTCTTTGATTCTTCCTACTCATCAGTATACTTCTCTTTCCCTTATTCATTATTTGGTCATCAAGTCCTATTCAAAATATTTCAGCAGAGTCTCTTGAATCCCTTTCTACCATCCCAGTATAGACCCTCATCTTTTCTCACCTAGACAATTAAATGACAATTTTTTAAAAGCCCCACTATTTTAGAACACCTTGAGGCTTGCAAAGCACTTTACATATATTAGCTTCTTTTATCTTCACAACGTCCCTGGGAGGGAATAATAGCCTCAGACTTTGGCCCCTGTGGCTTCCAAACAGCCTCTTTGCAGTTCATTCTTTACACTATTGCCAAAATAATCTTCCTAATACATTACTCTGACTACTTCAATACATTCTGTGCCTTTTCTTTGCATAATCTTTAGAGGCTTCCCTGTTGCCTAGTGATCCTAGTAATCAAAGCCCAACCTACAGTCTAAGTCCACTCTATCCCTCCATCCTTTTCACATATTAAGCCATTTGATGGTTTGATTGCTGTGCCCTCCTATCCTTCCACCAAACTAAATCACTATATTCTTTGTCCCCATCCTACTGTCTCCTGTTTCTTCACCTTGGCTCACTGCCCATCATGCCCAAAAGAGGCTCCTGTCATGTTCATCTTTTAAAGAATCTCTCTTTTTTTTTAAAAGACCAATTCCATCTCCACCCTCATTATGAAGTCTTCTCTGACCCTAGTGCTCTCTGTCCTGTTTTTCTATCTCTGTCTTTGTCTCTTTCTTTCTGTCTTTAATTGTCTCTCTGTTTTCCTTAATCTATCTCTGTGTTTGTTTTGCTATTTCTGTCTCTTTCTCTCTCCATATCTCTCTCTGTATTATTTTTCTTTCTCCTTCTTTGTCTCGAATTGTCGTTTCCCTAGCTCTTTCTCTGTCTGTCTTTTTCTCCTCCCACCTTTCACAGCACTTTGCCTGGACTTTTCATATTTACCACAATCTGTCTTATGTTATTTGTATATATCCTTCCCCCCACCCAACTCTAAAAGATTTTAAGTTCCCTGAGAATCAGCCTGGGTTTACCTTTAAATTCCCAGAACCTTGGACATCAATACTTCAGCAATCTGTGACATTATCCATGTGAGTTTTCCTTTTATGCTAATGAAGATTATGATCTGACTTTAGTTTAATAGATAGATTGTGAGGGATGCTGTGATCAAAAATTCTTCACCTTATCTACAATTTGATGTAAGGTTTCTCAAATTCAGCTCCATTGGTTCATATATAATTTGTCTACAATTCGTTGCAAGATTTCTCGAATTTAGCTCCACCGGTTCTTATATATAGCCCATCAGCTGATCCATATATAAAGGGATTCTGCTTGTGTTGGTATGGGTGTCTAGAACCCAGAACCACCTTCATAATATGGAAACTCCTGGATACAGTATATCCAAAAACTTATTTGTTGAATCAAACTGAATTTGCCCATTAAGATAACTACATGGACAAAAATAATATTTTAAGGTCATTTGTAAAAAGGGTTTTCAGGGAAGAATGCTAACTAATTTTCATCTCCATAAGGAAGACACAAAAAGAGTAAGATAAAATGGGGGGGGTGGATTTTTTTTCTAGATATGAGGAATGCTGATGGTGGTACAGGGGAGTGTTAGGCTAGAAATCAGGAGAAAAGTGGGTCAAATCCTGCTTCTGATACTTACTAGCTGTGTGACCTTGGGCAAGCTTACTGTCTCTGAGCCTGAAGCTGAACTGAGATATGTTTTGCAAACTTGAAAACTTCAATAAATATCAGCTATTATTATTTCTGGTTTCATCTTAATTGAAACAGTCACTAAATGAAAAATTTAATGATTTTTATTAGTGACTTTTGTTTTCATATCACAGTCATTTTGGGATGTAGTTAACAAAACATATAAGCAATTATTGCACAATTTATAATCTTAGAGAATTCTGTGAGGTGGAGGGGAATGACATATTTCCAGGGTCACACAATCATTATGTGTCAAAAATGAGACAAACCTCACAGACAATTTTGGTGACATAAAATACAAAAATTTCCTCTTGCCAATATTAAAATATATGAATATTTATTGGCTGACTTTCTCTCAGCTGGACTTTCTTAATTCTTTTAGGATGAAAACTTCTACCAATCTTACCTAATGAGCTTTCTATTGTACTCCATAACTTAAAGCTTTCATAAATTATATAGAATTTTCTTTCTGGTTTTGTGTGTGTGTGTGTGTGTGTGTGTGTTTTAATTTATTTTTTTTTTTATTAAGGCTGCAATTATGTCTCAGACCAGTCCCTCCTATTGGAATTCAGACGTCTCTCCAAGTTGACTGACTGTAATTACTCACCCTGAGTAATTAGCTGAGTCCTGGTTTTGCATCTCTATGGATTAAATTTCTCACCTCAGACGAATATCTTTTGTCTTGGCAATTTGCACCTTTCATGGAAGGACATATATCCTGTTCCACTTCTTTACTAGGAGCAGCCATTATTTTTTTTTTTAATTTGGCATTTCCTGTTGATCAGTATCTCCATCCCTCACGTGAAAACTTCCATCCTTCCCTCCATCCTGGAGTTAACACCTCAGAGAACAAAGGCGTCTCTAAACTACCTCAGAGTTTCCTCAATCCAAAATCCTCTCTGGGAAGTCATGCATGCCTTCTAGAAAGGACATACTATTTAACAAAAGGCTGAAATTTCTTCCTTGAGAAGAAACCTACTAGATTTGAACACAAAGATTAACCTTTTGTTTGTAGAATTAATAGAAAAATAAAGAAGAAATTAAAAAGAAAATCAAGTCACCCCCTATGTATGTTATTTTGGGTATAAGTTAATGAATTTGAGAAAGTCCCTAAACAATGGATCTTTGCTGCCCCCCCAAAAAAATCCACATTAGATATGATAAAGACCCTTATTCATTCATTTATTCACTCATTCATTCATATCCAACATTTATCACGTGCCTACTCTGTGCAAGGTAGTCCATCACATGATCGGTCTTCTCCTGGTTATTATACAATAAGAATAAGAACAGAACATATTCACATCTATGATGGATCTTATTCTGGTCACGACTCTGTCACAAATCACACGATCATCAAGTGAATCATGTGTAGGTCTGGCTGTTTGCTTCCTCTGGTCCAGAGTGCATTATCAGCTCCAGCAAGTAAACTCCCTCCCTCTGTTCCTTCTGCCTCTGACTCATATTTTGCTATGGTAACCAGGTACGGAAAATGGCCAAGGAGACTTAAAAACCACTCCAAAGATCTTTATGTTCAAAATGCCAAGCAGAAGTGTAGGGGAAGGGGAGTACTGATTCTGTAATCAAAGTTCCTGGTCCTGGGTCCCGGAATATGTTCCAGGAGTATTATAGCATTTTGTTGTTATTATTCATTCATGTCCATGTGACCCCATTTTGCAATTTTCTTGGCAAAGATACTGAAGTAGTTTGCCATTTTCTTCTCCAGCTCATTTTACAGATGAGGGAAATTGAGGCAAACAAAGTTTAGTGACTTGCCCAGGCTCACACAGCTAGTGTCTGAGGCCTCATTTGAACTCATGAAGAGGTGTCTTCCTGATTCTAGACCCTGACTCGACATCCTAGATATCTATATTATAGTATAGTAGAATGGGAATAGAAGCTGCAATCAGAAGAGCTGGATTTAAATCTCCCCTTTGTCAGTTTCGAACTATATTTTAAAATGTTAAATCACTTAACTTGCCGGAGCCTCAGTTTCCTTATCTGTAAGGTAAGAAGATTGGATTGGATTGTGGATAAAGTCCCTTCCGGCTCTAGAACGATGCTCTAATCACCTTCTGTGATCCTGGCCAGATTATTTGTCCTTTCTCAGTCTCAGTGAGATTACTTTAGATGCCCTCTAAGATCTCTTCCACCTCTAGATATCCTGTTCAAAATTGCATTATAATTCCAAACCAGGTGGTCAATGTATCAGGGAGCACAGACCAGCCTCCCCATAGCTGCCTCCCAGCTCCCTCCCCCAGTGAGCTGAGAAGCTCCACATTCCCCCCTCCTGGTACTTAATCTTTGTTGTTGTTGGTTCAAAGTGTCCCCTCCACCCATTTCCGTCTTCTCCTCCAGTTTAAGCCATGAGGAAACAGAATAAAGACCTCTCAGACTTTTCCAAGTCAAGAGGGAGGGAACTGCTGGTAGGAACTCCAGGCTTGAGATCTGTATTTATTACTTATCTGGGTTCCTTACCTCCCCCCTGAACTCTGTTGCATTGATTTTGAAATGATGGCATTAGCATAAAGCAGCCCAGGTTTCAGCTCCAGCATTTATGATTCTACCTGAGCTCAATC
>JAJPUD010000018.1:47406-59523 GCA_023553655.1 Myrmecobius fasciatus | reverse complement strand
ATTCATGCTGCTGAATAGTTGAGAGACAAAGAGAGAGACAGAGAAGAAAGAGAAGAGAGAAGGGAGGAGAGGGGGAAAAGAGAGAGACACAGAGACAGAGAAACAGAGACAAAGAGACAGAGACAAAGAGACAGAGACAGACATCCACACACAGAGAGAGACAGAGAAACAGAGAGACAGAGAGAGAGAGAGAGAGAGAGAAAGAGAGAGAGAGAGAGAGAGAGAGAGAGAGAGAGAGAGAGAGAGAGAGAGAGAGAGAGAGAGAGAGAGAAGGAGGTAGGGAGGGATAGAAGGAGAGGGGGAGAGGGAGAAGGAGGGAAGGAAAGAGGGAGAGGGAAAGAAAGAGATAGAGATAGACTGAGAAGAGCTAAAGACAGAGAGAGGGAAGGAGAGACAGAGAGAAATGTTCAAACCTCCTTCAGTTTATTTATAAACAGTAGCCATGATGTAAAATGGACAGTAGGAATATATAAAATCCAGAAATAGTATTTTCAGAAGGATGGGAGTGACACAAGCAGGAAACATAAAGCAAATATCAGAGAAGTCAAAAGGCAGTCTTTACCTAACCACTGCCTCAATCAGCAAGAAGAGAGAGAGCTCCCCTCAAGGGAAGGGTCCTTGTATCTCTGGGCCCTTTGGAAGTCTGAGGAAGCCTATATATCCCATTTCAGAATACTATTTTTAAACTCATAAAATAAAAGTCATGGGATTACAAAGGAAGCAAGTTACATTAAATTCAGTTAGAATAATGTTTTTAAAAAATTAATACAAAATAAGTTCATGAAACTCAGGTTTAGAAATCTTGCTTCAAGGCTTTATAATATATATATAATATATATAATAGCCTGAGATTCCACCCTCATCTCAACACACACACACACACACACACACACACACACACACACACACACACACACAAGAGTTGAGGAAACTATAATCTCTAGTCCTCTTTCAGCCCTAGTCAACAAAGAAAGCAAATAGGTTGCCTTGGATTCATTTATTCTAGCCTTCCTGGAACTGTGCATGTGCTATCACTTTCTATTTGCAGAGGGGTGACTAGTTAGTTGCTGTTCCTGAAATAGTAGCTTTCACTATATCTGAGAAACTCCTATTATTAATATTTAATATTATTATTAATAATATTTTAATAGGGCACTAGCATCTATATTTTAGTTTGAAAATCTGGTGCATTTGTGAAAAGGTTTTACAACTTATCATTGTGAAAAACTTCAAAATTTTTGAAAGTGGATGAGGAGTTGGCTTTTTTGTTTGTTTTGTTTTTAAGGAAAAATAAATGAGTAAGACCATACAATAATTCTCACACCCAGAGAATTAGCCAGGTCATCCAACCCCAATAACCAGAAGTTCTTTTTGAAAATAACTAATATGAATTTAGTGAATAGGAGATGTGGATATCATGAAAAGTCTGTAATTTTGTAATTAAGTAGTTGGAGATATGTTCTGGGATGGTTAGTTCATTGTAGAGTTATATTGCAATATACTACTACTGGAATCTCTCAATATGTACTCAATATATGGCTCAATGCTCCAAAGTTTGGGCTCATATGACTTGGTTCATTTTTGAGGGTGGCTACTAAAATTAGATGTCTCTGATTTTTTTTTGCCCTTACCTAGAGTTTCCACTGGGAAATATTAGATTATAACTTAAATATAACTCACATTTAGACAAGTTGTATGCTGGTGAATGTTTAATAACTGATTCTCTGGGAATTAAAAAATGTAACTATGACAATTTTAATTTTAATGTGCATTGTTAATATATTCTTTTTTATTTTCATGAATCTAGAAAATCACAAAACAATCAAACCTTGATTTGCAGTTTTTGGTGATTTTTGAATGTGATGAGAATAGAAGTATGAGTCTAATTAGTGTTCACCAAGGTGTAAATGGTCACACTGAAAATTGAACAATGGAGCTAGTTAGAGCTGCTCCAGCTCACCTCTCTTTCAGGTCTCCACAGATGGGACTAAAAGGGTCAGCATGTCTCATCGAAGCATTCAAGGTACTAATGCTTATTGAGTAGGGGATAACTTTTTTCTCTGCAGAAAATTCATAAAGGACTCAAAGTAGCCCATAAACCATTTCCCTGTTAAATGAATCCTCCCAAGGGCCTTAGGAAGTGCTAGAGACTTGGCATAGAATCCCCTTAGAAGAGAAACAAACTTCAGTTTTCTCTATTAGGAGCCCCTTAACATCAGGATAAGTCTTGTTTCATCCCAGTTTGCAGACAGACAAATAACCTTCTGGTATTACTCTTAAGATTTATATTGTAACCTAGAAGGAAAAGAAAGTTGGGGTTCGTCAGAGAGGCAATTTTTTCTCAATATGTCTGAACCATTTGATCACCTGTCAATCATGGCAGCAGGGAGAAAAGTCCAAGACTTTTGATCCATTAGGTTCTGACTTAGTCTGTTGTTGCTCTTTCAGCTTCCAGGGCTATATAGTTAAGAATCCCAAAAGGTTGGTACCCCTAAGGAACTATTCCTTCACTTGAGAGAATGCTAGATTCTGGGATCCTCTTCTTCCTAAGAGAATGGTACTGACCAAGACTCAAAGAAACAGAAAGCATTTTTTAAAAAATCTGAACATAAGGAACCCCACGAAAGAGAACATTTTCATATGCAAAGTAGAACTGAAAATGATTATACATGAATTTGTGAATTTCTATAATGAATGAAATGATTTGGGCTTGGGTTTTTTTTAAACAAAGTATGTGATAAATTACACATATTAATTTCAAAGCTGTCATGCTTCTCTGTGTTTCCTCCTAAATTTTCTTCTATGTATTTCCTTAAATGTTTCCCCTAGATGGCAAAGTGAATAGAGTTCCAGGTCTGGAGTCAGGAAGATTCATCTCCTGATTTCAAATCTAGTCTTAGAAACTTACTTGCTGTGAGATCCTGAGGAAGTCACTTAACCCTGCTTACCTCAGTTTCCTCACCTGTAAGAGAAGTTGAAAAAGTAAATGGAGAGCCATTCTAGGATCCTTGTCAAAAAAAAAAAAAAAAAAAAAAAACCAAAAAAACAAAAACAAAACCAAAGGGGGTATTAAAAATTAAAAAATAACGTCTTTCCTTCTTTTTTTGAACAAGACTATTGCTAGCTTCTTTCTCCCCCATGGGTGGAAAAAAAAAAAAGAAAAACACAAGCCTTTTAAAAACTAAATGTAGTCAAATGAAATAGGTCCATACATTGTAGCAAGCCTCTATTAAGTATCTACTAAATGATTAGTTACTTTACTAGGAAGGTGCCAGTGTTTCAAAGACCAAAATAAAATAATCCCTGCCCTCAAGAAATTACATATGTTCTATCAAACAAGACAGCATTTGTATGTATAGGAATGTGCAAAATGTGTGCAAAATGAATAAGGGATAAATAGGAAGGGAGACGCTAGTAGGTGGGAGTATCGGGAAAGGGCTCTTGCAGGAAATGGTGTTTGAGCTGAGTTTTTTAAAAAACAACAAGGTAGTGTAAGAATTAGAACCGAGGAGGGAGGACATTTCAGACATGGGACAATTAATGAAAATGCCATGGAGATGGGAAATGAAGTATTGCATGTAAGGAAGAGCAAGAAAGTAAATTTGACTGGATTATAGAGTGTATAGAAGGGAGTACCATATAAAAAGACTCTAAAGATGGGAGGAATTCAGTCTAGGATATTAGTTGCCAAACAAATGAGTTTATATATGACTCCAAAGGTAAGAAGGAGAAACTAGAGTTTATTGATCATGGGCGTGATATAATTAGACAAATACTTTAATCAATATGGCAGCTATGTAGAGGATGGATTGGAGAGGATAGAGACTTAAATCAAGGATTACAACAGGCCAGAATAGAAATAATGAATTTTGATCCAGGGTGGTGGTCACATGAATGGATGGACGTAAACCGTTCTTTCATTAGAAAGCTAGATCCTCAAATACTTGATTTGGGGGTTTCAATGAAAAGAAAATCTTGAGGTTGGTGAATTTTAGAAATCTGCTCCTCCCTGGTCTGGAAGTTGGGTTCTACAACTCTCCAGGTGCTTGACATTGTCCCCAAAATCATCCCATCTCTATCTGCTGACTGGAATAAAAAACAAAAAGAAAACAAAACAAAACAAAAAAACCAAAACAAAACAGCCTTGAGATACAGGAACAAGAACTTTCCTCTGACTAATAGGTAAAAAGTACACACAAATGCAAAGTGTCTATTTTCTAAGGCAGTCATGGGGAGGGATGAGATATATGCACAAGATTTCCCCAGGGTTATCCCTGGACACAGGTCTTGTTAAACAATGTTTATCTTATTTTTTCTAAAAGGGCATGCCCAGCAATGACTTCTTTTTTTTTTTTTTATAAAACTATAGGCCAACCAAATAATACATTATTAAAATTTCATGGTGAGGATCTACTTTTCAGTTTGTCATAACAATTCACAAACCAATGGACCAACTGTCAATGATAGGTTGATCAGTGGCCACTTATACCTTCCAAAGGATCCATATAAAAGCTGAGCTCAGCAAGACCATCAGGACCTCTCCACTCTAACCCTCTCCCACTTCCATCCCTACACATGTTTCTCCCTATTTAGTGGGGATGCTGCCTGAGCCCATGTTTCTTGCTTCCCAATTAGTGAGGGTTATTATCTTTTGACTAATTTGGCAGGTATTTTATGACAGATGCCAACAGGTTCTCATTGATATGTCTTAATAAGAATTTCAAATATGTAGGGATGGAAATTAAAAATTTAAGAATGTTAAACTATGCTTCCCAATCAAATTGAAGACTAGACATATCAGGCAACTAATTCATAATCCCAGAGATTCCTCCTGGTCTATCTGTCTATCTGTCTATCTGTCTATCTGTGTCTCTGTCTCTGTCTCTGTCTGTGTCTATGTCAGTCTGTCTCTTGTCTCTCTGTCTCTCTCTGTATATCTCTGTGTCTATATATGTCTTTCTATCTGTCTCTTTCTCTCTTTGTCATCCTAGGAAAACTTTTGGATAACATCTTTGCTTGGCTATTTCAAAAGGCTAAATACTATCATAAACTCTATGGACTAGATCAATCATTTTGGATGCAACAAATATTGTTCAAAATAGGCATACTTATGCTGAGGAAGGAATTGAAAAGGCAAAATAAGAAAACATACATCAGGTCAAGGATTTTTGCTTTTTCCCTCCAAGGTCTGGTCCTGTTCGACTCAGACAAAAACTCTCTAAAAATCCTGCATGCTTTATTGGGTTTGGCACACCCAATTCCATGTAGCTTTCACAAGAGATTTGTTTCTGTAGTCCCTGAATACCTCTCTTGTAAATATTTCCCCCAGTAAAGGAACTTACTTTGTTTTACTTCATCTCTGCTGACTGTCTTTGTACTCCATATTTTCTTGGGAATTCCAAACCTCATCTCCAACTCCATAAACAGAGACCTTTATAAAATGGTGGTAGTGGGAAATTCTATATATTCGTATATTGGACTCAGAATCCAGTGATTTAAGCTCATTGTTTAATTGGTCCTTAACTTTTCTCTAAAACAGATGACTTCAGTCCAAAATGATTTGTGATATATGTGTGTGAGAAATATAAGCAAATTAAGATGTGAAGTCTAAGCAGAGAAAGGTCCATACTGACTAGGATGATTTGGGAAGGCTTTTTTAAAAAAAAGATTTATTTTTAATACATATTGCTTTTTGAATCATGTTGGGAGAAAAAAATCAGAACAAAAGTGAAAAATCATGGAAGAGAGGAAAAAACAGAAAAAAGAAGTGAACATAGCATGTGCTGATTTACATTCAATTTTCGTAGCTCTTTTTCTGGATGCAGATGGCATTTTCTGTCCAGTCTATTGGTATTGCCCTGGATCACTGAACCACCGAGAAGAACCAAGTCTTTCATAGTTGATCATTACACATTCTTGCTGTTATTGTGTACAATGTATTCCTAGTTCTGCTTGTTTCACTCAGCAAAAGTTCATGTAAATCTTTCCAAGCCTTTCTATAATCAGTTTGTTCATCATTTTTTATAGAACAGTAACATTCCATTATCTTCATATCCACAACTTATTCAGTCATTCCACAATTGATGGGCATCTACTCATTTTCCAATTCCTTGCTACCACAAAAAGAGCTGCTACAAATATTTTTGCACATATGATTCCTTGCCCCTCCTTTATGATTTCCTTGGGCTACAGACCCAATAGTGTTATTGCTGGATCAAAGGGTATGCACAGTTTGATAAGTTCCAGATTGCTCTCCAGAATGATTGGATCATTTAACAACTCCACCAACAATGCATTAGTATATCAGTTTTCCCACATCCCCTCCAATATTTATCATTATCTTTTCCTGTCATCTTAGGCAATTTGAGAGTTATGAAGTAGTACCTCAGAGTTGTTTTTAATTTGCATTTTTCTAATCAATAGTGATTTAAAAGCATTTTTTCATATGACTATAGATGACTAATTTTGTCATCTGAAAATTGTTCATATCTTTTGACCATTTATCAATATTTTTATAAATTTGACACAATTCTTTATATATTTTAGAAATGAGACCTTTTGGGGCAGCTAGGTGGTGCAGTGGATAGAGCACCAGCCCTGAAGTCAGGAAGACCTGAGTTCAAATCTGGTCTCAGACACTTAATATTCCCTAGCTGTGTGATCCTGGGCAAGTCACTTAACCCCAATTGCCTCAGCAAAAAGAAAAAAAAAAGAAAGAAATGAGACCTTTATCAGAAGCACTGGCTGTAAGATTTTTTCTGAGCTTTGTAGTTTTCTTTTAATCTTGTTTGTATTGGTTTTGTTTGTGTAAAAACTTTTTAATTTAATGTAATCAAACTTGTACATTTTGCCCTTCATAATGTTCTCTAGTTTTTCTTTGATCATAAATTCCTCCCTTCTCCAAAGATCTGAGAGGTAGATTATTCCTTTCTTTCCTAATTTGTTTATGGTATCATCCTTTATGCTCAAATCATGTACCTTATTTTGATATGGGGTGTGAGATGTATGTAGGTCTACGCCGAGTTTCTGACATATTATTTTCCAGTTTTTTTGGAAATGTTTTGAATAAGGAGGGGCATTTAAGTTGGATTTAGAGGAATGGGAGAAAATTCAGTTGGAAGGAAGATAGTCCAAGAACATGAAACAAACATGAACAAAGGCTTGATGGTGAGAAATTACAGAGGCTATTTAGGGGCAGAAAATAGTCAAGTCTGGCTGGAGTCTAGAAGAGTGTAGCATGAGACAAGATTAGAGAATGAAATTGAAGGCAAATTGTGGAGAGCCTTGTATGCTTGACAAAAGAATCTGACCTTGTGAAACTGAGACAGTTAATGATTTTACCAACTATCTTCATTTGCTTAGATTCTCTGGTCATCCAGAAGAAATAGAACTGATCTGGGAATAAGGGCTTGCCAATTAAGAAGAAAATTAAGGATTTTTTGATATATCAGAGATAATCAAGTGAATCTAGAACCTCTTCAGCTATGCAAGAAACTGTACAGCTGGCTCATACCAACGCCTAATGGCCAGAATTCTTGCACAAACATTCTGGTCCCAGGTCCCTGGAGGCTTTTCATCCTGACCCATTTTCTTATTCTGTGTGCTCTAAAGTATGGAAACTGAACCTAGAGAACCATGGCAGTATCTGATTGGGTTCATCTCCACTCAACCTTGTTTTTTATAATCTTTACAATCTAACCCCTAAAATGAATTCAGTTCTGCTGCAGCTCTACATGCATGCCGCCAGCTTAAAAGAAATAAAGTACACATACAACCTAATATCCAAACTCTAGGGCTGACTCATTTGGCAGTAGGGAGTCAGGGAAAATATTGAGGATTGAGAGGAGAGGGGAAGATGGTGAAGTAGGATGGTAACTTTCAAACTCTCCAGATTTTCCTCACAAACAGAACAAAGTTGAGCCTCAGGGTGAACATAGACTGATGAAAAATCAGGAAGACTTGGGGCAGAACTAGGGACCTCCTGGGACAATCTAAAAAGATTAGAAGAAAGACCCCAGGATGGGGAATTAACCTGTGTGAAATGTAAATACTTCCAGGCTAGCTCCCTAGAAACATCAAGTGGGGATCCCTGGGGCTAGCTGGGTTTGGTTGGAGTCTTAGCAGGAACCACAGAAACTTTCTTCTCCAGGACTGTGTGAGGAGTTGGAAGTCTGACTCCGGGAAGACTGAAGGAAGCTCTTCTGATTAGGAACTCCAGGCCCAGCTGTGCTGTAGAAACACTGCCCTGGGTGAGAAGGAACCAGCACCCAGTGAGTACAGAGGCAGGGGAACAGGGATGCTGTGGACATTTGTAGGAGGGGGAAGCTCTTGGTTTGGGTGCCAAGTCAGAGGGGAGAGCTCAAGTGAAACTAGAGGCTCCATCCTCCTACCCCACAATTACAGGAGCTTCACTAATAGTTCTCACTTTTTAAAAAATGAACTGGCAAAGAAGAAAGAACCCAATCATAGAAACTTACTGTGGGAATAAGGAAGATCAGGGTTCCTCTTCAGAGGAAGACAATGAAGTAAAAAAAAAAAAGACTCTTTTACCTCAAAGAGTTATGTTAAATAGCTTCCTGCCCAGAAAGAATTTATTAAAAAACTCAATTAATACTTTAAAAAATCAAATGAGAGAGACTGAGGAAAACTAAAAAGTAAAAATAAAAACCATCTAAGAAAAACAAGAAGATTATGGGAAAACATTAATTAACTAGAAGAGGAGATACAGAGTCTTAAAGATGAAAATAACTCTTTGAAAATTAGAATTGTGTAAGGGGAAGCCAGTGAAGCTATAAGAGACCAAGAAATAACAAAACAATATAAAGAATGAAAAAGTAGAACAGATTATGAAACATTTTATAAGAAAAAACAACAAAGAAGAGAAAATATAAGAATAATTGGATTACCTGAAAGCTATGACCATAAAAAGAACCTTGACACAATAATACAAGAAATATTCCAAGAAAATTGTCCAGGAGTGATAGAACATGAAGGAAAAGTAGAAATAGAAAAAAAAGCATTGATCACCACCTCAAAGAGATCCTTTGTGGAAAAAAACATATAGGAATATCATTGTCAAATTTTGAAATCCCTAGACCAAATAGAAAATTTTGCAAGAAACAAGAAAAAAAAATTTAAATATATTGGAGCTACAATTAGAATTACACAGAATTTATCAGTAGTCACAATAAAAGACCCCAGGTTCTAGAATAATACATACCAGCAATCAAAAGTAGACTTGTGTTCAAAAATATCACATCCAACAAAATTATCTGTAATCTTGAGTGAAAAAAAAAGACATTCAATGAAGTTACAGATTTTCAGGACTTTGTCTCAACCAAATTCAAACTTAATAGAAAATTTAATATATGAGCCAATATCAAAGATTAATTTCAAGAAACTTAACATGGAAAAATCATTTATGTTTTTTACCTGGAAATGTATACCATATGTTTAAGATTGACATCTTGGATAGCTCAAAAGAAAGATTGGGGCAGAGTTGAGTATAATCTGACTCTAAAAAGCAAAACTGTACAGGAAAAAGTAAAAATAGAAATTATGTTATACAGATGAAATACAGAGGAATAATAAACACAGAAACATTAGAGGAGGGGAGGAGGACTCATAGTTCTGAGTCCTTACATTAAGAATTGGTTAAATAGGCAACATTACATATATACCATGAAGATTATAGCACCCTCCAAAATCTATAAAGAAGTAAGGAAGAGGGAGTCAATAAGATAAGATGGGATATAGAAGACTGTAGATTTATGGAAGTGGGACAAAATATATAGTTAATAGGTAAGTGATAAATCATAAGGTGAAGTATAAAAATATGTGTACAGTTATGGTAGAGGGATAAAGTGTGTTAGATTAATGGGGAAGGGATTAACAAAGGGTGGGGGAATGGTGGCATAAGATAAAGTGAGGTAAGAAAGGTATTTAGATTAACAAGAGTGGGATAAGGTATATAGATTAATGAGAATGGGATGAAGAGAGAAGAAAAAGTTTGGAGGAGAAGATAAGGGTGGGGGGAGGTTAAGTAATAGCAAGGCAAGTTAAGGAGCAGAATTAAAGTAGAAAAGTTAGTTGGGATAGAAAATAAGTGATAACCACAAACACTACAACAAGGAGTAGAATTAATTAGGAAAAAAAGTAAGGTTAGCAATCATTGGTCTTAGACAAAATTAAACTTAAAGACTCAATCAAGAGAGAAATCTACATTATATATCAGCCATATAATAGTTTTAGGTGCATGTTTATATATGGGTAAATGTGTATGTATGTGTGTGTGTATATATATATATGGTCTTAGTATATGTGGGTACATATGTACATAGGTATATATATGTGTATATATAGACATGTATATATGTGTGTAGAAATATATATTCATAGGGGTGTATGTATACATAAATATATCTGTGCTTAACTGTAGTCTGGGGAAGGGGAGGGATAAAAGGGGTAAAAAGGAATAAAGTAAAAAGTGGACAGCAGAGAACAAAAAAATAACCTACAAGGAAGCAAAGGAAAGATGGACACATAATCTTTTCTATTATTATATATGCTTTCTTGAAGTGGAAATTTATTGTTATATAATTTGAATCTCCTCTGATATTCTGCTGGGCATATGACAGTGTTTTGTTTTGTTTTGTTTTCTTAATTTTTCTTTAATAAAATAAAATAAAATGGAGTTAATGATAATTTTTAAAAAGTTATTGATCACTAATAGACCCTGATCTATGTATTATGAAGATGAGCCTTGAACCTTGGTTTCTTGGAGACTGAGTCAATGTTCTGGCAAATTCTACCATGATGGAAAGATTTCAAATACAGTTTCAAGCATGGATCACATCTACTTTTTGAAGATCAGCCAAGCTAAGGATATTCATTGGTAGTAGACTAGTCACTTAGTGATGAATTATTTGGCCATTGAAGGCCATGTCCTATTTAATAATGTATTGCTTTACATCTTAGTAAGTCATAAGAACAGTGAAATGAAAGATGTTGGCTTTGGGAAGCCTGGACTGCAAGCTATACAGTAGAACAGTGTAAGACTTAGTAAATTGTGTTAATTTTTCAAAGTTGTCATTTCCTTTTCATTCTTGCTGCCACATCTCCAAGTCTGGATCTTTATTAACTCAATTTAGCTTATTGCAACAGTTCCTTACCTGACCTAAATTAACCTTCCAAAAATAACTTTAAAAAACCCCGACATTATTTTCCCTTTCAAAAACCTTTAATAGTTGCCTATTGATCACTGTATTAAATACAAATTCCTTAATTTGAAATTTAAGGTCTTCTGTTAAGTGGATTTGTAATTGTTTTTATTGCCTCCTCTTTATTTTAGCCATACCAGTCTTCTCATTGTCCCCTGCATAGCTATGCTCATTCTCATCATTTTACTTAGGTTGTTCAAGGAACACACATTTACTGGATGCTCCATGGTCTGTCTTCAAGATTTATCTATACCAAGATATTTTCCATGAATGATGAGAAGAAAAGCCTTTATTATAGATAGATAGATAGATATGGATATATATGTATATGATGTATAATGTACACATATATCAATATATTTCATATTCTTGGGTATTATATTCATACATGTCAATATCTGTAAATAAATGGTGTCTACATGTGTTATTAATTCATGGTTGATAAAGGAAAAAATAGTGCCAACAATTTAAAATCATAATCATAGTTTCAGGACTTCACAGATAACCTAGTGCAACCTCCTCAATTTACAAATAAGTAAACTGAAATCCAAAGTAATAAAGTGATTTGTCAAAGTCACACAAATGATACATAAAAGAAGAAGGATTTGAAATCAGAATCAGAGGATGCAGTTTCAAATTGTGGGGGATCTTGGATACCATGCAAAAGAGTTTGTGCTGTATTTGAAGTTTGGGGCAATAGGGAACCAATGAAATTCTTTTTCCCCTGCTTCCCTCCCTTCTTCCCTCCCTCTCTCCTTCCATCTTTTCCTTCCTTCCTCTCTCCCTCCCTCATTCCCTCCTTCCCTTCTCCTTCCCTTCCTTCCTTCCTTTCTTCTTTCTTTCCCTTCTCCCCTTCCTTCCTTCCTTCCTTCCTTCCTTCCTTCCTTCCTTCCTTCCT
>JAJPUD010000018.1:0-31021 GCA_023553655.1 Myrmecobius fasciatus | reverse complement strand
TTTATTTATTTATTTATTTATTTGCTGAGGCAATTGGGCTTAAGTGACTTGTCCAGGGTCACTAAACATTTATTATAACACAATACTATTTCATCAAAATTACATAACACAATTTTTTCACCCATTTGCCAGTTGATGGGCTTCCCCTCATTTTCTAATTCTTTTTTCATAGAAAAGAATTGCTATAAATGTTTTTTGTACATATAGATCTTTTTCCTTTTTAAAAAAAATAGCTTTGGGATATAGACCTAGTAGTAGTATTGCCAGGTCAAGGGGTATGCAAGATTTTATAGCCCTTTGAGCATAAATCCAACTTACTTTACACGATGGTTGAATCAGTTCACAATTCCACCAACAATGCATTAATGTCCAATATTCCGCACATTCTTTCCAACATTTGTCATTTTCCTTTTCTGTCCTATTAGTCAACCTAATACATATGGGTTACTACTGCAGAATTGTTTTAATTTGCATCCCTCCAGTCAATAGTGAGTTAAACATTTTTTCATATGCCTATAGATAGCTATGATTACTTCATCTGAAAACTGTTAATTATTTTGCTAATTTATTAATTAGGGAATGGCTCTTATTTTTATAAAATTGATTCTATATGTTTGAGAAATGAGGCCTTTATTAGAGAAATTTGCTTAATTTTTTCCCCACAATTATTCTTACTAATTGCATTCCCCCTCCCTCTGCCTCATTTATACTACTCTCTCTCCCTCTCTCTGC
Organism: Myrmecobius fasciatus; assembly: GCA_023553655.1. Classification (NCBI taxonomy): domain Eukaryota; kingdom Metazoa; phylum Chordata; class Mammalia; order Dasyuromorphia; family Myrmecobiidae; genus Myrmecobius; species Myrmecobius fasciatus. Next base: position 30,289 of record JAJPUD010000018.1, on the reverse strand, counting down.
CTAGAGCTCACCCTAGATCGCTCTCGCTTTCTCCTTTTACCCTGTCCCTCCTAAAAAATATTTTGTTTCTGACTACCCCCTCTCCCAATCTGCTCTCCCTTCTATCACTCCATCCCTACCTTATCCCTTTCTCCTCCTATTATTCTGAAAGGTAAGATAGATTTTTATATCCAACTGAGTGTGTATGTTATTCTTTGAGTCAATTCTTAAGAGAGTATGGTTCACTCACTTCCCCTTACCTCTTGTCTCTTTTCCTCCATTGTAAAAGTTTTTTCTTGACTCTCTTATATGTGATAATTTGCTCCCATTATACCTCTTCCTTTCCCTTTTCTCAGTACATTCCTCTCTCACTCCTTAATTTTATTTTTTTAGATTTCTTTTCACATTCAACTAACACCTATGCTCTCTGTCTATATATGCCTTCTAACTGCCTTAATAATGAGAAAGTTCTTATGAGTTACAAGTTATCATCTTCCCATGTATGTCTGTATGTATCTGAAAGTCAAATTGTCTATTCAGTTCTGGTCTTTTCATCTAATGCTTGAAAGTTCTCTATTTCTTTGAATATTCACCTTTTCTCCAAAAAATATTCATTTTTGCTGAGTACATGATTCTTGTTTGTAATCCTAGCTCCTTTGTCTTCCAGAATGTCATATTCCAAGCCTTCCAGTCCTTTAATGCAGAAGTTGCAAAATTTTTTGTTATCCCGACTCTGGCTTTATTACATATGAATTATTTCTTTTTAGATGCTTGCAATATTTTCTTCTTGACTTAACAGATCTGAAATAATATTCCTGAGAATTTTCATTTTGGTATAACTTTCGGGAGGTGATCAGTGGATTCTTTCAATTTCTATTCTATCCTCTGGTTCTAGATTATCAGGAAAGTTGTTTGCGACAATTTCTTGAAAGATGATGTCTAGGAGTTTTTTGTTTTTTTTTAATTATAGCTTTCAGGTAGTTCAATCATTTTTAAATTGTCTCTCCTGGATTTATTTTCTAGAGCAGTTGTTTTTCCAGTGAGCTAGCAATTCTCCTCTCCCCTCCCCCCATATTCTCCTTCTGACCATTGTTTGATGCTCTTATTATTCGTGGCATCATCTGAGAACTCTGGAAGTCTCCACTGCTGCTGTTGATTGGGTGGCTCCCAAGGTGTCTTTCTGGTTTTCTGGGGCTGAGGTTGTGCTAGATTATGTTTTACTCCCATTCAAATGTGACAAACCTTTCCTGCTGACCTTCTAAGTTGTGTTGGGCTAGAAAATAATTTCACTCCATCTTTTTGCTCTAGAATTCATTTAGAGGCGTTATTTAAATGTAGTTGGAGGGGTTTCAGGGCAAGCTAAGGCAAATGCCTGCCCTAACTCTGTCATCTTGACCCTACTTCCTCTAACATCTTTCAAAAATTATATTTACATCTGCTAGCTCTTTCAGTACCCCCAGAGTGTAGCATCTCTCAGCCTACTGATTTGAACTCATCTAGCTAAGTCTTACTTATTTTTATTATTTGTTTATTATTAACTTTTTTATTTTGAAGTAAAATTCCTTATAGCATTCTCCTAATCTCCCCTGCTACTCCCACACTAGTAACCCCAATAAAAAAAGGGAAATGAGTTTAGTTGTAATGACTTATTCTTGATGAAGTCATGCTAGCTCTTAGCAAATACCACTTCCTTTTCTAAGTAAACACAAACCATCCTTCAAATGATAATTTCAAGAATTTTGCTATAAATCAAAGGCAACCTCACTACATCATGATTTGAATATTTCATCCTATTTCTTTTTTTTTGATATTACAAAGGATATTCTGGTTCATATATATCACAACTATACAACACCCTGTGGAGAGACAAGTACCTTGGCAAATATCAGACAAGAAATAAATGCAATTTTTACACTATATTCTGGACAAATTCCTAAAAAAAAATCTGTGTAATTCAGTGTTTAGCTGGAAATTGGGAGACCTTTGTTCTAACACTATCACTGACTCTGTCCTTAATCTAGTGTTACTTAATGTACAATGTCCTTAATCTAGTCATTTAATTTTCTTTTATCTTGATTTTCTCATGCAAAATGGCCACAATATTATTCTTCCTTTTTAAATAAGAGATGTTGTACAGGTAAAAATGGCCATGAAAAATTATTTATTTAAATCAGAAACTTTAATAATAATAATAATAATAAATGTTACATTTATATGGTGCTTCAAAATTTGCACTGGGCTTTCTTTACAACACTTTGAAGTAGATATGATATGTATTATTAACTCCATCTTACAGATAAAGAAATTGAGGTTCAGAATGGTTAAGTAATTTATTCAAGGTCACAGAGTTAGTAAGTGGCAGGTCCAGTATTTGAACTCTCTTCTGATTCCAAGTCCATCCTCTAGACAATTCTCTTTCTATAGAACTATGCTCTAGAGGAAATTTCTTTTACTTCCTAAGAAGAAAGAAACTATAGAATTCTGGGATTCTGGGATCTAAGACAACCCATATTTTACCAAGAGAATGAGAAGGAAGAGAAGGAGTAGGAGGAAAAGAAAAAATATATTGAATACTATAACAATTAGCTTAGATACTATAATGATAATAATATTCCAGAATTCTTGATTCTTAGAGTTGAAGGGATGTAAGAATCCCTTTACTTTAAAACATACCTGAACAAGAACCCTCACAATAAGACATAAATGGTCATCCAGTTTTTTTCTTGAAGACACCAGGTTCGGAGGAACCCAACATTTCTAGAGGCTATCTATTCTACTTTGGGGGAACTCAAATTGTTTACAAATTTTCCCTTACATCAAGCCCAAATTTGCTTTTTTTTACACCTTTGACCCATTGTTCCTACATTTTGGGGTCAAATAGAACAAATACATGAAATAGCCCTTTAAATTCTTGAGACAGCAATCATGTCCCCCTTGAGTCTCCCCAACGTTCTTTTAATCAAACCTCAAATGGCATGAACATGAAGCCCTCATCCTGATTGCTATTCAGTGTCTCTGGACACACACTGGTTTATCACTTTCTAGAATAGAACAGAAGATTCTAGGTACAATCTAACCAAGATCCTTTATCCTGGTCACCTGGCCTGTCTTAACTTAGGCTATGATTATATTCTCTTTCCTGGTTGCTCTATCAAACTGCTGATTGACAGCAAAGAGAGCGATTCACTTGCAAGACCTATTGTCATTGTTTGTCTTCAAGAATGAACAGCAAACAAATGTCTTGTAATGAATAGCCTTAAAGTTCACAAAGACCTCCTGCTCTACTTCAGAGAAAGGCTGTCAAGTAATGCTTCCCTGATACTGCACTTGTGAAGTTGATTCTATTCCTATTAAATTTTACCTTATTTGATTTTACGGTATTCTCTAACCTGCCAAGATATTTTTGAATCCTTACTGTCACCTGATATTAGTTATCACTGCCAACACTGGGTTGCCTGAAAATTTTATATCACAGTACCAATAACTTTACCTAAGTTGTGGATATTTAACAGTCCAGTTATTTTTGAGGCTCCTGATATCCTTGGTTTATAGCTACAAAAGTCATCCTAGAAGAGGCTATCCAGTCTATTTTTGCTGTTGTTAAATAACACACAATCACAGCTGTGATTGTGCTGCCCTGGAATATTTCCCTCAAAACTGCCTTCCATGCTGACCTTGGGCTATTCATAATTATTTTCTGTGTTCATTCATTCATACAGTTACAGATCTTCCCATCATTCTATCATTCAGCCTTCATTCCTCCATTTTTTGACAAAAAGTGCGTGATTTGGTTCAAATCTAGATGAACCACATCTACAGAATCCCCTGGCCTGCCAGATTCAAGAGGGACTATTTATTGATTTTCCAATGGGTTTTGAAAATAAGTTATTTGCACACCCTAACCTCAATCTGGTATCATATTAAGGCTTTAATACACTATTGCTGTGGAATTTTGGGAGGATGGAGGTTTTGTACTTGATGCTATTTAGGAAAAACAAACACTATTAAATTTGTGCTAGAATATAAGTAGCTCAGTAAAATTAGGGTAAGGTTATGATAAGGCTGGATATATGAAGTCATTGCCACTTTAAATCAGGGAAGACGTTTTACAAGAAGTGTTTAAGGACTCTTTGAGACAACAGAAATCAGAGAACACTGAGGAAAAGGACAAGGAATGTGAGAAATTATTTTAAGATTAAAGAGACATGTGAGAAAGGAGAGGAGAGAAGGAAAAGGGGAGGAAAGGGTAATGAGGTCCTAGGTAACTAGGTGGAGTGGGCAGAGAAAGACTGAAGTACTCTTAAGATTATATTACTCCCTGAGGCAAGCAGGGAAAGTTACTAAAGGGAACCAACTCAGCCTCACAGTTCCATGCCTGTGGAGGTCTTGGGAAACTCCATCTTATTGTATCCAATCAGAAAGTAAAGTTATGATGTCAAACCCCCAAGGTTAAATTTCCTTTATAAATCTGTCCATGGCCTCTGTCTTCTTTGCTGACTCCCTATTGGGATTAGCAGCATTCTACCTTATAGTATCTTTTCTCTCACCCCTCCTGCATGCTTCATGATAATTCTTTATTATTGGTTAACTAATTTTTTTTAGAGTGCTAAATGGAGTTATCCTGTCAGTTAATGGCATACTCCCACCTTAAGGTGTATTCCCCTTCTGATTAATTGTGAGTTCCACTGGAGAACTTGTCTTTTCCATTGTTAATTGTTAAAAACCCTTTTTCTTGCTACCTATATGCTCTTCTGAAACAATTTCATATCTACCACTCCTTGTATCTATTTTACCTCTTCATTTTATTTATAACCTCTTCTCTTAAATAAAGGTACCTTTTGGTAAAGAGAAAGCCCTTGTGAGTGTGCTTTGTGTCTCTTATTTGAATTAGGAATTGCTACCAAACCTCATGATCTGGTGCCCAACCTCATCAGAGGGAAGGGAAGAGATGGAAGGAAAATGGAAAGTAGGAGAGAGGGAAAGGAAGAGAGGACAAGAGAAGTTTCTGACTGCAGAAATACAAAGTAACTAGTAAAGTATAGAGCAGAGTTTCTTCATCTTTTTTGTGATCCCTTGAGTAGTCTGGTGAAGCTACTGATGCTTTCTCAGAATAATAATTTTAAATGCATAAAAGAAAATACCTATAATTACCAAGGAAACTAATATTTTGAAATGGTTATCTATGTTTAAAACACACATTTTTATATCTATATCTATCTATCTATATCTCAAACCAAATTCATAGATTCTCAGTTAAGAACCCCTAGCCTAGCAGTAAAAATTCCATGGCTTCCCAGAATTAGGAGATTTTCAATGGGATCAGAGGAAAATAATTAGAAAGGAGGGAAATTGCACTGAGGAAACATAAGGCTAAATGACAGAATTTTCTGGGTCTTTCCTGAACACCTCCCTTTCCCCCTGACTTACCCATTTCCCCTTCTCCCCAATCAATCACAATTTAGGAGGGAACTTCCCAAAGACTGAGCTTTTCTTTGGAAAGAAACTGAAAAGGAAGCAGTTTGACTATTCCTTTGTTGATAAATCCCTGTGCACAGTGTTGGAGGTGGCTATAAATCCAGAAGTCCTTTTTACCAGGCAGATGTATTTCCCTAATTTTGCAAATGTTCACCAGCCCTATCATGCTTCCCTTCCTGAAGGGTATCATTTCTGAATGAAATTTAGCCTTGGGGGTTTGATATCTTAACTTGACTTTCTGATTGGATACAATAAGATGGAGTTTCCCAAGACTTCCACAAGCATGGAACTGTGAGGCTGAGTTGATACCCATTAGTACCTTTCCCTGCTTGCCTCAGGGAGTACTATAATCTCAAGATTATATCTGATCTGCCTTGATCAGGAGAAGATCTGACCAATAGGAATGATTTCTCCCAGTGCACATGATGAAATTTCATTCTATTAGAACTTTTCCTGATCACTGCCACTACATGAATAAAAAGCAATCTACCAAAAAACAAGGACAAAACCCCCCCATCCATTGTTAAAAATAAACTTCATCCATTAACATCCATAGAACCTCTTCTCTTAAAAAAAAATCACTAACAGATTATAGGGAGTTTTGTTTTATTGTCAATAAATTCCCCCTTCTTTTGCCATTTTCTTACCACTGGGACCACTTTCAGTATGGAAGAGGATTGATTGTGGGATTCGTGAAAGTCTGAGGATTCAGCTGAAGTAGAGGTTATGGTCAAGGACCCACAGAGGGGAAATAGGCAGTTGAAGCCCTCCTAATGGCAACGCTTCCAGGCAAGTCTATGGCTCTTCCTGTAAGAGAATGCTTTTTCCTGTGCTTTAATTCACTACCAATGGCTATCTTACCAAATATAAACAACTGCAGTACAAGCAAACTTCTCTTTTCCAAAAAGAAACCTTTCAACTTAAAAAAAAAGTGTAGTAGGTTTTCCCCCCTTTAGGGGCAGGGAGTACAGTGAAGAGGGAGGGTACAGCAGAGGAAACCCAGGCGACCTTCAAGCCCCTCTGTTCTTTTCACCTCATTCATTATTCTTGGCAGAGACCTTTTAAAGGCCACTTGTATGTACTGATAACTGCTTTGAAGCACCGACATCAGTTATATGGGTTCATTTGCTGAGCTGAGAAATTGTTAGTCACATCCCTCTGAAGCAGGGAAGAACAATTGTTCCTATTTGTCATTTCAAAAGCACTTTATAAGCACTAACAGACCCTCTAAGAGGGCTATATTAAGAGAAGAAATAGTGGGATAGTCAACAAAAACTGAGAGTCAGTTGGAAGGAAAAGAAGTCTAGGGGGAAACAAATTTAAAATTTCAGTCAAGCATCTAGTTTGTGCAGAGCATAAAGCTAGATTGTGGGGATATACAAAGCTGACAGAGTGGTGCCAAATTATGGGAAACTTTGAATGCCAGGCAAATTTTACCCAGGAGGTGATAGGAAACCCCTGGAATATTTCTGAACAAAGGAGTGATTGGCAGGTGATCTAAGTATAAGAAAGAGATTTTGGCAATGGTGGGAAGGGTTAGAGGTGAGGAGAAAGTACGTAGAAGTACATAGTATAATAGCCTCCTTATATAATAATAATGGGAGTAGTAATGAGGGTCTGAATTAGGACAATCACAGTGGGGATAAAGAGGAGGGGAAGGTTGCAAGAAATATTGTAGAACTGAGTCAACAGGAACTAATAACAGTGAACATGTGGGGACCAAGATAGAAAATATCCGGAAGGGATTAAACATAGATGATCTGGGAAATAGTGAATATTTCTGTTTCTATTTTACAAACAAAAATAGTGATGTCAGAATGAGAAATGGGTTCAGGGAGAAATCCTATAACTCCAGCTTTGAATCCCGTTGATCTTAAGATATCAATGAGACACAAAGAGACAATGGGGATCTCTAGTTAGCAATGAAAATGCAAATTCAAAGTGCAAGAGTAAACTTAGAGCTAGAAGTATAAATTTGGGCTTTAGTCATATAGAAGGGATCATTAAATCAAGGAAATGGGTGAGATTCTCAAGAGAAAAAAGACAGAATATAGGGAGAAGGGCTTAGATAACCTTGGTTACTAACAATACAGAATTAGGTGGTGAAAATAAAGTCAGTGAAAAAAGGCAGAGAAGATATCATGTGACAATCAGATGATCAGGCAAGTAGGTGACACAGTAGAAAAAGTGCTGGGCTTGGAGTAAGAAAGTTTTGAGTTCAAATGCAGCCTCAGATGCTTACTAGTTTGATAAGTCATTTAACTCTGCCTCAGTTCTTTATCTGGAAAATGATATATAAAAGGAAATGGAAACCATTCCAGTATCTTGGTCAAGAAAACCTCAAAAGGGGTCATGAAGATTAAAACAACTGAAGCAATCAGAGGACCATAAAATTACAGTCATGGCAGTTAAGGCAGGGGGAAATTCAAGAAGAAATGGACAATTAAAATGGTAAATATTACAAAGATGTGAGGGGATGAAAACTGAAAAATTCCACCATGGGAGAATACATCCAGGGGCCACCATCCTTTGATATCTCTTACAGTAAGATCACAGAATCCAACAGTGATTTAGAAACCAAACCCATGTATGGCCTTGTTTCTAATGGAAATGCATTCCAGTCTCCAACTTGAGACCTAAAGAATTCATTTTCCATGATGATCCCTGGAGCATAGCCTCTCTACAGCATTTGTCAATGGGTTAAACCTTCATTATGGCAGAAGTTCTAGCTATTCTGAGGCTGGGGTGGGCAGTTGTTTCACTCTGTATGTGGAAATGACTGGAGAATTTTAGCATTGGGGATTCCTATGGGAATGATTGGGCAGCTAGGTGGTACAGCAGATAGAGTACGAGACCTGGAATCAGGACAACTCATCTTCCTGAGTTCAAATTTGGCCTCACATAAGAGACTTACTAGCTGTGTGATCCTGGGCATCTCACCCTATTTGCCTCAGTTTCCTCATTTGTAAAGAGCTGGAAAAGGAAATGTCAAACCACTTCAGTATCTTTACCAAGAAAATCCCAGCTGGGATCACAAAGAGTCAGATGTGACACACAAATTATTTTTGAAATATTTCACCTCATTAGTTTTGTCTTCTACTTAGGATATCAGACTATTAGAATTAGGAACCATGTGTTACATCATCTATTCTTCTGCCTTGTACAATGCTTAACAAGTCAGTTAAGTGCTCAATAAAGACTTATTGAACTAAAATGAATACTTCATATTCTAACTCTGAAAAGAAAAAACATAGCTCTGTCAATCAAAAGATGAAAATAGTTCCTTCCTTTCCCTCCCCTTCCCTTCTCTCCCTTTCTCTTCCTTTCTCTTCCCTTCCCTTCCCTTCCTTCCCCTTCCCTTCCTTCCCCCTCCTGTCCTTTCACTCCTGAGGAAACTGAATTACGGGTAGATTAAGAGATGTGAGGCAAGAAAACAAGAGGCAAATTCAGATCTAGGACTCACCAATTCTGACACCTAGTCCTTTCTGCAGAATATCAATAGTATCTCCAGCACACTGTTCATTATCCCATCCATGAGAGCAGGGCACTGTGGAACATCTACGGGGCACAGCTACAAAGAGTGTAAGATGTACTTATACTCAGTTTTGTCAAAAGAATGAAGAATCATTAAAGTGGGAATTTTACATGTAGGGTCAGAGGATCTCACAGTTAGATAAGTGAAAGGAACACAGAAGAGAAGAATATTCTAAACCTTGGTTTTTACAGCAACTCAAGATCCTAGAACTTAAGAGCAAGAAAACAGTACTTAGCTCATCCAACCCTCTTTTACTTTTGAGATGAAATCACTGAGATACAGAGAGGTATGATTTGGTGGCACAGACAAGATTCAAGCCCACAGAGCAATGGAGGGATGAAAAAAAAAGAGGAATGTTGTGCTGTTGCTCAATGACATAAATGACTTTTATTTGGGGTTTTCTTGACAAGGATGCTGGAGAGGTTTGCCATTTCCTTCTCTAGTAGTTTAAGACAAACAGCTTCATTTGCACAGCTAGTAAACTCTGAGGCTGAATTTGAATTCAAATCTTCTGGACTTCAGGTCTTATTTATCCATGGTATCATCTAGCAATGTCAAGAAGAGGTAGCCCAAATCTGGCCTCAAACACTTAACACTCCCTAGCCATGTGATCCTGGCCAAACCACTTAACCCCAATTGCCTCAGCAAAAAGAAATAAAGAAAGAAAGGAAAAAAGAAAGAAAGAAAGAAAGGAAAGAAGGAAGGAAGGAAAGAAAGAAAGGAAAGAAAAGAGAGGCAACCCATAAAAGTGGAATCTGTCTTCAAATTCATAACTGTTTTCACTGTGCCATGTTGAATTCTCCATATTTCATTATTGAGATATTGAACTGTCCTTCTATTAATGATTTTCTTTTTGCACTCCAGTCAATTTCATCATTAATACATGTTGTCACCATTAGATATGAAGATATTTGATATTGCTTTATTCTTATTATCGAGAATAGCTATAGCATGAAATAATTCTGTGAGCACTATTGCTACATCTGATTATCTTAAGGGACATTGCTATGTTTTCCAAAAGAAAAAAAGAAACTCCAAAACTTCAAAACAAAGTTCATTTGAACTTTTAAAAAATGCCATATAACATTTTTAAAGAAAGGTAGGATATTATGAACTACAACAAACTACACAAATGTCCCAATTGCCAAAAAAAAAATGGAGAAGAAAGAAGCATAAGACATAGGCCACCTTTGTGGAAGGAGGATCTAGGGTGAAGATGGGGCTTCGACACATCTGTAAGTAACTCAAAAAGTTTGTTGTGAGAACCAAAATAACACTATATAGGTTAGCAATGACATTGTAAAGACAAGCAACTTTGGAAACTGGGAGAACTATGATCAATACAATGGCCATCCTTGACTTCAAAGGATTCATGATGAACCATAAGATCCACTTCCTAGTAGAGAAGTGATGGATTTAGGATGCAAAATGAGACAAACATGGGGAAATTTGTTTTGTTTTCCTATGACTATTTGTTACCAAAAAAATTATATTTGTCCTCCTTTCTCTTTTTCAATGCCTGGGAGTGGTCAGGAGAGAAAATAGATTTCTATTAATTTTTTTAAAATTAAAAATAAAGAGGTTGTGGAAAGAGGTACTACAGAAATGGAATGTTGCATGTACTTTCAGATGAAGTCATTACATTGTTAGTTTCATTTAATTGTTTTACTTTATTACTAGAGACCTCTAAGGGAATAGGGTAGGGAGGGGTAAACTGTAAAAGTTTATAATGTAAATACATTAATTAAATTTTTAAGTGTATTGTGCTTGAAGTGCTTTCCAGCAGCAGATGGCATGGCTGGTCTGGATCACTCTCTAGTTGACACAATATGCACCTCTCACAAGAAGGAAGAACCCTTCAGTCCAGTTCCTACTTTGTGGTGGGGGCTCTGACTCTCCTTGTCATTGCCCTTGCCTTTATAATGACTCTTACGAGGGAAGGCCTGGGATACCTGCTTCTCCTTAGGGAACTTCCCTGGGATTTCACATAAATGTGAGTCAGAGAGAGAGACAAAGCAGAGTTTATTTCTAAAGAAGCCTGTTCCTTTAATTGTCTAGACTGTAAATCTTCAGTTTCTTCCCTTCTAATCAGTACCATCATAAAATGTAAGACTGCTGAAGTTTAAGCCTTGTAAAATTCAATGCTCTGATTAGGAATCTCTCCTGTGACCCTAAAAGCAGGGCTTTAGGCATCTTACCTTCAGGCTTTATTGGGAGTGATTTTATGCATACTAGATAATTATTTTTGAATATTGAATGAGGTCTGGAAGAATGAGGTGAAATGGGAAGACCTATGTATTGAATCTCTCCTTCAGAAGCCCAATAAACTAGATGGATAAAATAATTTGACTTAGAGCAGGTTTGGGAATTAGTCTCGAATGCTCTGTGGAGATTATCCAACTGTAGTTGATATGATAAAATTCAACCTTCCATCAGCATGGACGGATTTATTGTAATTGTTCTGACTCTTCCAGATCTTGTTTGGGGTTTTCTTGGCAGAGATAATGGAGTGGTTTGTCATTTCCTCCTCTAGTTCAATTGACAGAGGAGGAAATTGAGGCAGAGTTAAGTGACTTGCCTAGGTAATACAGCCAAGAAATGTATGAGGCCAGATTTGAATTTATGGAGATGAGACTTCCTGACTCTAAGCCAGGCATTCTATTCAGTGCACCATCTGGTTCTGACATATACTGTAATACTACTAAGTTTCTTAGGCTGGATTTGAATTCGATCTTCCTGATTTTGAACTCAGCTGCACTCTATCTATTGTACCCAATGATGCAGGTGTCTGGAGATCAAATTGAAAATTCTGAATTTGTTCTTGAATTGCTTTATAATCTTGAGTAAAACATTATATCTCTTGGGGCCTTAGTTTTTGCTGTTGCTATCTTTCCACCTAGAAAATGGATAATGGATAAAATGATAACATCCCTTTGTTCCCTCTATCTTCTTTCTGTACTGTTTAACAAGCATTAATTATTTGTCAGATCCTGGAGACATCAAGAAATAAATGAAATACTTCTTGCCTTCAGGAAGTATGCATTCTACTAGGAGAAACATCATGTAATCAGATAGGCAAAAGCAGGATATGTCAACAGTTATTGGGGGAGAAGTCTATCAAAGGAGTGGAGTGAAAGGAGAATATAGGCCAAGAAAGACTATGGAGAGAAGGAGGTAGATTGGGATTCTAAGAGGCAGTAATGAGAGAGGGTATTTCAACACTTTATATAACCTTGAAGGTTGGTTCTTCAAGGCTGCAGGGGTCATTTGGCTTGGAAACAATAATAGAAGGGTCTAAACGTGACAATCCCCACATTCTGGGTTCCTTGGAGGGAAATCCTTTGGATTCCACCCGGACTCCTGTGGCTCTTCATGTTGAATGACTTAAGTCATTCCAGTCTGGAATGTCACAAAAAGGAATAAAGATACACAAACAGCTCTATGCTGCTGCCTTGATAGTCATTTTGGGGGTGGCTGGGACTTTTCAGAACTGCTTTGTCATCAAGAGCACTCTGCAGGCCAAGTTCATTTTGTTCCTTCTCGTCCTCTGAGTTCCTACCCTGATTTCTTGTTTACTGATCACCGGCTGACTTTGAAGTCTGCTGTCAGGCACCCTTGGCTGTATTTTTATCCCAGCCACCTCCATTTCTTCCTCATTAGCATCTACAGAATGTTAAGTTCAATGTCCTACATTCTCTGGTTGCTGATTATCAATTGTCCTATTTCTAAAGTGAACTTTATGTCTTACTCCATTCCCCCAACATTCTTCCCTCTTCCCCTAGTCCCTAGTCTTTAAATATCTTGTTTTTCTTCTTCAGAATGTAACTTCCTTGCCTTGATTTCTCATTTTAAAAGGTTGAGGAGGCTCACATATGATTGTGGATTTAGAGACAACACTGAAAGGGACTTTAGTATTCACAAAATCCTACCCCCTTATTCTATATATGAGGAAGCTGTCATCAAGATAGGTTAAATGACTTCCTGAAAGTCTCACATTAGATGGCAAAATTGGGATTTGAACTCATAGCCTTTAACACCAAATACAATTTATACTAATACTAAAAGTTTTTTCCCCCTCCTTTTTTCCTTTCCTTTTTTCTTTCTTTCTCCCTCTCTTCCTTCCCCCTTTTCTCTTTCTCTTTCTCTCTATTTCTTGCTTCCTTTCTTTCTCCCTTCTTTTCTTTCTTTCTTTCTCCTTCATGCCTTTTTTCTCCTTTCCTTTCTTTCTCCCTTTCTTTCTTTCTCCCTTCCTTCCTTTATCTCTTTTCTTTCTTTCTTTCTCCTTCATTCCTTTCTTTCTCCCTTCTTTTCTTTCTTTCTCCCTTCTTTTCTTTCTTTCTCCCTTACTTCCTTCCTTTCTCCCTTCCTTCCTTTTTTCATTCTCCCTTTTTTTCTTCCTTCCTTCCTTCCTTTCTTCCTTTCTTTCTTTCTCTTGTCAATTTAATCACTTTCAGTAATGTCCAATTCTTCATAACCTCATTTGTAATTTTCTTGTCAAAGATTCTGGAGTGGATTGTCATTTCCTTTTTTAGTGCATTATACAGAAGAAGAAACTGAGGCAAACTGGATCAAGTGACTTGTCTAGAGTCACATAGCTACTAAGTATCTGAGCCTGTATTTGAACTCAGATGAATCTTCCTGACTCTGTGTCTAGCTGCACTCTATCTATTATTCCCAATGAAAGCTAATTGGGGACTAAATTGAAAATTCTGAATTTGTTCTTGAGTTACTTTATAATCTTAAATAAAACATTGAATCTTGAGGCCTTAGTTGTTGTTGCTACTATTGTTTTCCCACCCAGAAAATGGACATAATAATATCCCCTTGTTCCCTCTACCTTCTTTCTATTTTGGAAAACTACAATAAATTTAGGCACAGAGGTCTGTGTAATTGCTGGTTCCTCTATGTGGTAAAAAATGATCTGATATGTTTACCTTGAGGCAATTGATTGAAGAGACTTCTTTCTGTGGGGGGCACTATCACTTATGTAGTGTTCCTCTTTGCCACCTTGGTGTTATTGTTGAGTCTTCTCTCTCCCCAATTTTTCATAATCAGTCATCAAGTCTGATAATCCTACTCCTTCAATACTGTGGCAGTCATGTACCCCTTCTCTCTCTGTCACCATGTCCACATATCCACATGACCTTTTGCTTGAGCTATTGAAATAGCTTTTTGATAGATCTTGTTTGCATCCCCTACTTCCCTCCAATTTATCCTTTATATATAAGTAAAATATATTTTTCAAAACTTAGGGAGAGATCTACATAAATTCTAGCTATTATTCTCATTACTATTTCTTATTCAAGATTTGTCTTCTGGGGGGTTGAGCTCAGACTATGCTCAGAATCATTCAGTGGCTCCTTACTTAGTACTGAGAAAAGTTTAAACTACCTTGCATAGTATTCGTAACCCTTTATAACTTGGGAATATTCTTTGTTGTTATTCAGTTGTGCCCAACTCTTTATGAAACTGTATGGGGTTTTCCTGGCAAAGATATAGAAGTGGTTTGCCATTTCCTTCTCCAGTAAGTTAAGGTAAATAGGGTAAGTGTCTTACCAAGGGTCACACAGTTAATAAATGTCTTAAGGCTAGATTTGAACTCTCTTCCTGATTCCAGGCCCAGTACTCTATCTAATGTGCTCCCAGCTATCTCAATGGGGCTATTCCACTTTTATCATACTACTCCCCTCATATTCTCCTTTTCATATATGTCCTGTAGTCACATCTCACAATGTGACCTCACCCCCCACACAAACATCTGAGGAGTTCCTAGTCATACTTTAAAGCTCAACTTAAAAGCTGCCTCCTCCAAGAAGTTTTCCTTGATTCCCACCTGTGGCAATGACCACTTCCTCCTCAGTCCTCATATAGAACTTTATTCCTTTCTTATATGTTTATCATATATTATTTTGTATTATAGCCATTTGTGTTTATCATATCCCTTGACCAGATTGTAAGCTATATAAAGGCAAGAGCCATGTTTTTCTCCCCTTTGTATCTTACCCAATGTTAAGCATGATATAATACTGTACCTAGTAGAATTTTATTAACCATTTTAATTAAGTTAAATTAAACTGACTATAAAGACTTTTGGACTAATCCAGGGGTTAGATGTCATATAGAATAAAGAAATTATCTTCCAGAATCAAGATTCTCAGTAGGAGCCGTGCCATATCAAGGACCCCACTTTTTGTTCTCCCTTTAGAGACTGAATAACAAGAACAACAACAACATAAGTTCACATTTATATAGATTTTGAAAGTTTATTAAGTGTTTTATTTACATGATCTCTTTTAATACTCAGAACGTCCTTGTGAGGTAGATGCTCTTAGGATCTCCATTTTACAAATGAGGAAACCGAGGCTTATAGAATTGTCAAGGCCCAAAGTACTGTCAGAGGAAGGATTCAAGCACATACTGTGTACTCTACTTATTGCCTCCTAAAATGTTCCCCTCTCTTAAGCTCACTTCAGATTCTTGCTTTCAGGTGTAACTTCCCTAGCCGATTTTTTCCCCATTTTGCTAAATAAGGGAAGTAGCCTTAAGGCTGGTTTTCCTCCTGCTACCACAGAGGTCTGTGTAACTGCTTGTTCCTCTAAGTGGTGAAAATGACCTGATATATTTACCTTGAGGCAGTTGATAGAAGAGACTGAAAGATTCAGAGGTGGGATAGAACAGAACACAGACCAAAGCAAATGGGGAAATCTTCAGCCAAGCTCCCTCTTGGTGTGAAGCCGACCTTGAACAGAGCTCAGCTTCCATACTTGGTTTTATATTAGCTCTGTCTAAATGTCACATTATAGATAAAGCAAAAGGTGTGGATTTTTTCCTCTGTTTTTTTCCTTTTCCTCCATCCTTAACCACTCTCTCCTTGATTCTTTTTTTGTGATATCTTTTGAATTCCTATTACTTTTATTCCAAACAGATCCCTTTCTATCCCCTAGTCAGAACCACCATCCCTTTTAATGAAGTAAAAAACAAAACAAAACAAAATTGAGTAAAATATCAAGTCTGCCAGTATATGGTTTATATGCTTTGTGCCATGCTTACAGTCCTGCAATCTCTGCAAAGAGGAAAGAAAAGAACATTTTCTCATCTTTTCTTAGAGGTCCTGATTGGTTCTCATTATTATATAATGGTTAGCTTTTCCCTGAGTTCTGCTTACTTTGTTTTATATCACTTCATATAATAATGTCTTCTCATGCCCTTCTGTATTCTTTATATTCATTTTTTCTAGTGCAATAATATTTGGTTACATTATGTACCATGATTTCGAGTCATTCACCAATCAGTGAGCTTCTCTTTTGCTTCCAGATCCTTGTCTCCAGGACAAAACATACTTCCATAATTATTTCAGTGTACGTGATATTTCTCTTTCTTGTACATGTCTAGGATTGGGATTTTCTTGGGAGGTACTCCTGTGTCCAAAGGTTGGACATTTTTATCACTTTCTTATCATAATTCCAAAATGGTTTCTAGAATTGTTGAGTCAATCACAGCTTTCTCAATGACATAATAGTATACTATTCTTTCCATAATCCTTCCAAAATTGACTGTTTCCTTCTTTTCCCTCTTTTCCCCTATCTTTGCCAATTTGTAGATTGTCAAGTAAAATTTCTGAGCTGTAAAATTTTGTACCATTACCAATTTTTAGGAAGCTCATTTGAATTTATTTAGCTTAGAAATCTTCCTATTAGGAAGCTCTGTGAGGGCAAGGCCAGTGTCTTTTCTAAATTTTCTTTCTCATTCAGTGTCCAGAAGTGTCTCAGAATTTCTTAAGAGTTAGCTAAAGTGAAGAAGCCTTAAGAATGTGAGGGATGATATATATCAAATGGTCAGGCTTGGTGGTATCCAATTATTGGATCTGAGCATATTTAGAGGTGTGAGAAAAATACTTTGACAGTGTATTGCCAAGTCAAAATCAAGATCGGTATAAAGGTTAAACCCAAATGGCCACAGCATCAGTCCCGCATCTTCAATCAAGAAAACTTTAAGGACCTACATTTTCTACAGAACTCCACAAATGGCTAAACTGGCCTTTCAATTTTTTTTTTTTTAAGCTCAATCAAATCTAAAGTTCCTGAATTGCCCTGACTGGCTGCTTCCATATCTCAATGGCCGCCGTCTCTCTAGAGTCAGGCAGACAAAACTTTCCCTTGCTTAGAGTCAGGATGAAGTGATTTGTTCCCCTCGGTCTGGGTTGGTTCTGCTGACCAGATAGCAGTCAGTCGAGTGAGCTCAAGATTCGGGCCTTCTGGAGCTCCATTTGTTTGGACAGGATAATACACTGGACAATCAGCCCCTCCAGGCGGGAGCCTGGTGCTCCCAGCCCACTGGAGGTATTCCTTTTTTGGATTTTCTTTTCTTTTTTCTCCAAGCTGCCACCCCCCCTAACATTTTGTTTAAGAGAAAACGAGATGTCTATCTTCTGTTTCCTTATTTTTTTTCAGGAAAGCAAAGGGTTGTTGACTTCCTCCCTCTCCCCTCCCTTCCTTCCTTCTTCCCGAAGGTACTCATCTGAGAAAAAGAGAACGAAGTAATTGTTCCTGTTCTCTTTCTTAAGTCATTTGAAACACTGTCCCAGCTCCTTCTTTAAGTTCACTGCAATCTGTACACAAGAGAAAGAGAGAGAGGGAGAGGGAGAGAGAGTGCATGAAAGCAGAAAGCAGGTAAAGAAAGAGCTTGGTGCTGCAGCAGTTCCGACCTCAGGAGCTGGTAAGTTACCCATCGAATCATTGTTGCTTCTTTTTCAATGTAACTAACACAGATTCTCTGGTAGGCATCTGGAGATGAAGATGTCTCACTGGCTACAGTATCCTTGACTCAGAAAGTTTGAAGGATGGTTGACCCAGAATTTAAAGTTAGACCTTTTTAAAAGGGAATACTGAGGTTTAGAGTCCACTGTCCGGCAACTATGAAAAGAGTTGCACTGGGGAAAAGGAGGTGCGCTGTGGTCAGTCTGGATTTGGGCATAGATAATAAGGCAGAAATCACTAGGCTCTGTTACCTCTCTTACTTAAAGCTTTGTTTTCTCTCTCTATTCTGATTTCAGTAAGCTTGGTTGTCGGGTTTCATCTACCAAAGACTGCCATTTGCCAACAGGCTTTATGGGATATCACTGCAATAGAAATGACAATACCTTCCTCCTTTTCTCTTTTCTCCTTCTCTTATTCCCTAGCAAATATTCTCCAAATTAGATATGTCATATATAAGCTTAATTCCAGGTCTTTAAAATAAGGAAGTGTGAGAGAGACAGACAGACAGACATGATATTAGGTGTGTTTGGGACATAAGTATAAGCTGATTATGAACCTGTGACTCATATGTATGTGTAGATACACCAAAGGGCATAACCTCTAAGGCACTCAGCTTTCATAACAACATCTTCCGAGGATTGATTTGGAAGACAAGAACTGATCTTACATAAAAATAATGTGATCCAAGACTATACTTCAAGCTTATGTTGATACTTTCACTCAGCCCAAACAGTTAGTTGTTTTCCAAGCACTTAACAGAATATCATCCACTGGTTAAGCACAACCAGCTAGGAGACATTTGGACCAAGCATTCCAAAGGGGTCAAACCTGAAATTCATGAGCAAGAATACTGTTACTGGGAATCCCTGACAACCTGAGAGGGGATCCAAGACCATATTGGAATAAATAAACCATTTAGGTCACTCAAAAAGACCTTATGTATTTGTAGAAACTTGCAACACAATATAGGGAAAGGGGTACTAGGCAAGGGATACTATGTATTTCTTTCTATATTATTTTTTAGCAAAATTTGCTAATTGAAGTTGCTTTGCGGGTAATGATAAGACTCAAACAGCCAGTTTTTCATCAACAAGGATCAGGATCTAATCCTGAGATTTCACTGCAGGATTGAGACCTGCATCAGAAATCTGGCTATCCCCTTAATTGGTAGCAAAACACAGTCGTGGTGGGTTGCTGGAGTGTCTTCTATGTGAAAAGGCCTTGTGTGCTTTTTCTTTTCTTTCTCTTTTCTCTGTAGATTTTCCATGGTAGCTCAGAGTAACTTGTAAAATACTAGAATGAAAGTTTATTCTGTGGCCACTCATTAATATGCTCCAATGTATTCTTTTATGTTTTTAAAACTATGAGCTTGGTGGTGGGGCAAATAACTTGATACCATCAGTTGAGATTTAAAGCCTCCACTCATCCATCTATTCTTTACTCCCTTGATTGATCTGAAATTAAAAAGGGATCATAGACTGATAAGTTAGGTAACTGTTAATTTATCAATGATCTTGACCTTCAGAAGTGAATTCTGACCTTCAATCTCCATTACTTGGGCCTTTTGGTTTCATTTTGTTTGACTATGTACACTGGATTGAAAACAACAATATAAAACTCCCTTGACTTTTGGTTATTGAAATATAAAATGTGAAGTACAAATGTTGAAAAACAAAAACATGACTATGTGTTTTCTGGTGGAATGAAATATAAAAAATAAGAGTTCAATGATTCAGAGAGCAGCCTACAGAACATTTAGAGAGAGGGAAAGCACCTGGATGACCCCAAAGCAGGATAAACCCAATTTATAATTTGGCAGTTTGGTTTCCATTTATGACCTCAGATTAATGTAGTCTAGTGTTCTTTTGTTCTCTAAAAAGGTCACATGTTCAATATTTCCATTTAAAGAGGCAAGAGAGTCACATGAAAATACCTATTGGTTACTTTAATTAAAAATATTTCAATAACCTAAAGAGAAACAGTGGACAACATTTTATTTAGTTTCTTCAATTGTCTTCTAACTCATAGTCTAGAGACACTGTACCCAGCCAAAAGAGCTCATTAGATCAAAGTAATATGGATGTGATTCCATGATGTCTGCCAACTCTTTGATAATGTCAAGGTGGAGAATTATCACTTGGAATTTCTGAATACACAAAAAGTATAGTTCTAATTCATCTTTGCCATGTGTGATTATGTTACAAATTGATAACTAAGTCAAAATGTCCAATTGGTAGCCTTGTGTGCTTAAAAAATATATTTTTTGGAGTGCACAATTACTTAGATGGTCTTTCATATTATTATATCAAATTAATATTTGCCTAGTACTGTCCCTTCAATACATAATAATATTTTATAATTATAAAACTTAATTTTATTATTGTGATCTGCTTTTACTCACTCCTGCCTCCACTGTACTGAACTGAGAAAGCAAGAAAACCAAAACTCCTATTATAAACAAACATGCAGAGTTAAGCAAAACAAATTCCTATTATGGGCATATTCAAAAACCCTTCATCTGTACTCTGAGACCAATATCTCTCTATCTGGAAGTAGCTAGCCTGTTTTATCAGGAGTCCTCTGGAATTATGGTTAGTCATTGTGTTAATCAGAGTTCTTAAGTTTTTCAAAGTTATTTCTCTTTATAATATTTTAACAACCATTTATTAAGCTCCTTTTGTATGCAAAGCAGAGAGGCCAACTGGTGTTGGACTTGGAAATGAGTAGCCTTGAGTTCATATCTCATGTCTGAAGCTTGCTAGCTTTGTCACCATAAACAAGTCACTTAAAATCTTTAATTCACAGCTAGATAAATCTCTAAAATTTATTCTACTAAATAATAGATAGACTAGGCTCTGATTGGTGGAAGGAATCCCTACATCAAAGAAACTATAGCTTATGAGCTGATATGCAAAGACCTGTACCTTTAATAGTTTTTGTATCTCTTGGGTGAATAATTCTTGATCAATATGATACCCTGCCTCTGTCTGAGCCTAAATTATTTCTTGTAACTTTGCAGCTGAATACACATTGAGCATAGATTTTCTGTACTCAGAACTCTGGTGAAATAATCACAGATGGGCTTTCAAATATTGATGGTTAGCTCTCAGCATTGCAGAAAAGCCAAATCTTTCCGCTCCAGAATAAATTGTAGCAGTGGTGCCCAGCGGAGATCAATGGTGGAGAAATGGTAGCTTGGAGATGAAATCTTTCAAGTTAGATGAATGTGAAAAGAAGCTGCTTAGGTCTATTTTTAGAGCTCTATTGTCTCCTTCCCCCACTTCCCCATCCTCCCCACTTCTGTGTCTATGGCGACCTTTCCCCTGGCTACAGAGAGCTGGATGCAGTTTTCTCTAGAGTCGACCAGCTCTCTTCCATGACACAGCTGGAGAAGATGATTTGTCAATAACCTGAGCATTCTTTTCTCCCTCCCCAGCAATGTTACCACCTCCCCCTTCTCCTTTAGCAACAATCAAAATAACACTCTCCTGGGCAACTTAGCTAGGAGAAATTCAGTTCAATATTGAAAATCAGATCCCTCTTGCTACTACATTTTTGGAGAGAGTCAGGATAATATGTCCAACTCCCTCCCCTCCCATACTTTGAACTATTGAAACATATACACACACACACACACACACACACACACACACACACACACATATATATATATATATATATACATTAGACCAGGCAAGGAAATGTATATATATATTATATACACATATATACATATACATATATATATATGTGTGTATATATATTCGAATTTAGGTTAGATTTTATTCATTTCTGATTATATTTCCCAGGAATCCTTTATTAGAACAGAAGAGACTGGATTTATTTGGTGACTTGTCTGGACACATCTCTACTAGAATGAAATGATACTGGCTTATGTTATACAAAAAGGGCAAGAGGTGCCTTCCAAGGCAATCTGATCTGGTAGAAAGAGCAACAAACTTCAAATCAGAGGCCTGCGTGCCTTTCTCAGATCAATAGTCAAATGACCATTTGACCTTGAATAAATTGAGGCTAGAAAATATCAAGGATGTTTTAGAGGAGATTCTCTTTCAGATATAGTTCAGATAAATGGCAGTTGAAGTCCTTCCACCTTTAAGTTTTCCTGAGGCTATGAAATCACTTAATTTCCTCAGAGATTTTGGCTATAAAATGATGGGGTTGGACCAGAGGCTTTCATAGTAGATCAGAAACTAGCAATTCTGACTCCAGGGACAAGCAACATACTACCTGCCTGGGGCCAATCATGAAAAGTGTCTTTAGTTCAACTTAAAAGTTTATTAAGACTGAAAAGTCTTAAAAAAAAAAAAAGACAAATTTAGTTGGAATCTGGCCATATAACTTCCCTACTTAGTAAACTTCAGTAACTCCCTATTACCTCCATAATCAAATATAAAATCTTCTATTTAGCATTTAAAGCCCTTTACAACCTAGCTCCTTCCAGCCCTTCCAATATTTTTATATCTTAATTCCCTCCATGAACTCTATAATTCAGTTCCACTAGTCTATTTGCTGTGTTCACACATGATACTCCATACCACTTCATAATAACTTCATGGGTCATCTTCCAACTCCAAGCCTCAAATGCTCTTCTTGTCACTGTCTCTCAGTTTCCCTGGCTTCCTTCAAACTCAGCTCAAATCCTTCCTGCTGGGATACTCCCTTCCCTGTACCCTTCCATCTATAATTTGTATATATATTGTATGCACATCCCTTATCTTTATGTTGTCTCCCTCATTAAAATGTGGGTTCTTTAAGAGTAAGGGCAGTGTCTTCTGTTTTTTACATTTCTTTGTATAACTAATACTTAACAGTTTTTGACACAGAGTAAATATTTAACAAATGGGTATGGATTGTTAAGTGATGCAAGGTGGAATAAAGAGATACTGGGGCATAACCCCATGATGGAGAAATCCCCCAAGGGAAGCAGGATGGAAAAAGGGTAGAGGAGGAAGTTGCCCTGGGTGGTACCTGACGTTTTATCCATCTTTCCATTTCACCAGCTTTTTCTGACTAAGTAGATGTTTGACTCAATTTTCTCCTTTTTGAAAGAGTTTAAGTGCTCTTACAAATCATACTTTTCAGTACCCCTGGCCAAAAATCCTTTGATCCCACCCTAATAATTGACCTGCATTTAAAGTTGTTTTTCTTTCTAATTTTCTATGATTACATCAAACTGATTTTCAAGGGTTATTTTTGCTCCTATTTCTTTGGTATTGCATTAGTAATCACTATACATTGAATTCCAGCTTTTTATAGTGTAAAGAGACTTTAAATATAGATATATTTCTAGAAAAACATATTGAAATGGAATCCAAATTAAGCTGGGGATTAAGCTTTCTTAGGAAGGAGTGAGGAGTAGATGAATAGTTATTACAGAAACTCTTCAAAATTAGATCTAATCAATGTAAACACTTAAAACTGTCTTAAATGTGTCTATAGAGAGATGTATTACTTAGATTCATAAAACAAAGTTTGCAACTCCACAGGGATGAACTTCTTTTTTTATTTCTTTAAGCCATTAGAAGATTCAAGTGAGAAAGACTTTTATTTCTTTTTCCTTTTTACATGTTATATGAAATGATCTGAGTTGACATTGCTGACATTTACATTTTCTACCAAAGATGGGGGGAGGGAGTAGAGAAGGAGGAGTTAGGTAAATGTACAACAACCTCTTCTAATGGCTTTTGAAAAGTCATTTTCCCTAGGAAACCCAAAACTGCTTCAATTAGAATGGTGTGGAATTCATTTCAGTAATCTTTAAAGCTTTCATTCCTTTACTGGTAAGATTTTTAAATTTTGTTAGCCAAATTTCTCCTGATAGCATATGCACATTTTATGGCCTATTTTTTTGCTTATCATGAATCTACTTATTTATTAACTTCTTTGTCCATTTATTACTTATTTATTCACTTATCCATCTGTTTCCTTTCTTCCATTTTTTCCTCCCTCCCTCCCTTCCTTCCTTCTTTCCTTTCTTCCTTCCTCTTTCCCTCTTCCTCCCTCCCTTACTTCCTTCTTTCCTTCCTTCTCCCCCCTTCCCATTTCTTCCTATTTCACTGAGTCTGAAAATTTGACAGCCATTAATAGAGCAATTCCATTTTTTATTGCCATGAGATTTTTAACCTGCTCCATTTCCATACTGAGCTGATTCAACCCTAATTAGATAGCATAGTTGCTTCTCACAGACACCACACAGATTTTAGCCCCTCTGTACCTCAGAATCTCTGAACTCCAAAAATCCACCCTCAACTTCCCCTTGTAGTAAGGGATTACAGGCAATTGCCACCATGCCCTTCAAATTATTTTACAAGCCTGTCAAATAAATTTCATTTGTGTGTGGTATGTGTGTTTGTGTGTGCTTGCAAGATGGTTTAATTGGGTAGAAAACTCTGCTACTAACCTCCTAAATACTTAGGCTGGAAACCTTTCCTTCCACAAATGCAGTTGGACAATTTCTCTGTAACATTATCTACCTATGTATTCATTCATCCATATATATATATATTTATATACATATATATATATATATACACATACACACACACATATATATAAAATTCTGAGTTCAAAAGTTTCTCCCTCCTCCAGCTTCTCCCTCACCCATTAAGAAAGTAAATAATATATCAATTATATATGTGAAATCATAAAAACCATATTTCCTTATAAGCCATATTGCCCAAAAAAGGCAAGAAAAATAAAGAAAGTGAAAAATAGTATGTTTCAATCTGCCCTCAAGAGTTCATCAATTCTCTCTGGAGATGGATAGCATTTTTCATCATGTGTCCTTTGGAATTATCTTGGATTATTTTGTCCAGAGTTCTAAGTTTTTCACAGTTGATTATCATCTGTTATATAGTTCCAAAATGTTGCTTGAGAGGTTATTCACTCAGGGTCACAGGACTCAAACACTACTTTCTGATTCCAAGGCTAGTCTACCATCTACGTCATTATGCTGCCCATAGAGAAAGATAGATACATCCATTGGTGCTTTGTGGACTACAACCATAAGGTAAAAGGAAGACCCCAAAACTCCCTGTTTCCCCTAACCCTGCCAGAAACAAATGGACTAAATCTGTTCTTTAACACTGGCCAGTTAACTGGAAAAGTAGGGGGCCAGTTATTATAGGCTTTTACTCTCACAATTCTGAGGGGATAAGTATTATGTACTATTATTCTAATGTTAAGGATTAGAGTAGACTATATACAGGTGCCAAAACAAGCAATGAAAACTGAAAATATTGGTCGGATGTTGAAGGAGAATTTTTTTTGGTCCACATAACCCCAGACCAACTGTGGTGGATTTCTTTCCAGTGAAAGGACTTTAATGCAAAGGGTTACTTTGATATCACCTGTCCCTATATATTAAAGCACATCCTTGGAAAGCATCCATTTGACTAGGTCAGGACAAGCAACAATTTACCTTTCTCATTTTTTGTTTGGGGAAACTGAGGCTCATAGTAATCCCTAGATCACACAACTCGGAAGTGCCTGAGTCAGAAATATAACACTAATCTTTGATTGCCCAGTCCATTGTTAATTCCATGATGTCACACTGTCCAGGAAAGAAAAAGTAGAAAGTTGTTTTGTTTTGTTTTGGGGGCAGCAGACATTAGGATTTGGAAGGTGGAGGTGTTCATTTGTATATTCTTATATGAAAGATTGTTAGTCTGAAAACCTTGCAGCAAATACCTAGAATTTCTTTTTCTTTCTTTAAAAAAAAAAAAAAAAACTTAACAAGGAAGTATCTTTAAGTTAAAGGGATTGATTACTAAATAAATTACTAAGCATTTGTTAAATGCCTACTATGTGCCAGGAATTATCCTAGGCCATAAAAAAGATAAAAAACAAAATGAAAATATATATCTTGCCCTGGATGAGATGAATTTGTATAAAAACTACCAGGAAAATTCAATGAGGAAACATAATGACACACTTGTTGTGTGTAATCCACTTTCTTTTATTGTATTAAACCAAATAAGACACCTAGAAAGAATCCCAAATAAGCAAGTAATGGGGTTGCTGGGGTGGCCTCCCATAGCACTAGAAAATTCAAAGTGCTAAATATCAATGCTAAATTATAAGGCTGAGTTAAAATGGACAACAATTTATGCAAGATAATTGTTCTTGGTAAAAAACAACATTAGGCCAGCTCAGGGGCATAATGGATGGAGCAAGTCCCATCTTTGTGAGTTCAAATCTGGCTTCCAGCACTGACCAATAGTGTGACCTTAGCCAAGTCACTTCAACCTGTTTGCCTCAGTTCCTCACTTGGAAGATGATCTGTAGAAGGAAATGACAAACCAGTACAGCATCTTTGCCAAGAAAACCCCCTAAGAGGTTACAAAAAATTAGGAACAACTGAGCAATAACAAAAAGGGACTGGAGGTTTAACAGAGGGATGGGGAGGGAGTAGATCCCCTTAGGTCGATTTGTTTATACATCAGGAAAGCTCCTTTGCCTTAGGTTATAAACATCCAAAAACAACTCCATCCTCTCAGGACCCCCAAAAGATCTAGCTAAATCCCATAGCCCTTTTACAAGCCCAGAGCCTCTCCTATAGCTTCTTCAATTGGTTTCTCTTAAAGCTGAAAGGTGTTTGTCCTTAATCCTTTTTTTTTTTTTTTTAATTTTGCTGGGATTAAGTGACTTGCTCAGGGTCACACAGCTAGAAAGTTTTAAGTGTCTGAGGTCAGATTTGAACTCAGGTCCTCCTGACTTCAGGGCTAGTGCTCTATCCACTGTGCCACCTAGCTACCCCCCCCTTAATCTTTTTTTTTGGTCACTTATACAATATTTTGTGACAAATCTTCAGTCACATCTGACTCTTCATGATCCCATTTGGGGTTTTCTTGGCAAGGATACTAGAATAGTTTGACATTTCCTTCTCCAGCTCAATTTACAGATGAGAAAACTGAGGCAAATGTTATTTTCTCAAGACTACATAGCTAGTAAATGTCTGAGGTCAGATTTGAATACAGAATCCTAATTCTCGGTCGGGTCGTAGTTTATCAACATGCCTTTTAGTTGCTCTTTTGACAAATCTAGCTCAGAATATATAAGCCTTTGTCCAAAAATACATAGGATTTAGAAAATAAAGAAACTTTAGATGTCAATTACATGCTTCTTATTTTTTACAGAGGGAAACATTGGGGCCCTCAAAGTTGGAATGTTTACCCAGGGCTATATAGATAGTGGCGGAGCCAGAATCTGAAGTCAGTGCCTATTATACTGCATCAATTATTTCTAACTTTGACGTTGGCAGAAGGCAAGGAACTGTCCATTGTGTCTTTTTTTTTAGTAAATAGTATTTTATTTTTTCCAATTATATATAAAAACTCATTCAACATTCATTTTTTAAATAAGATTTTAAGTTTCAAATTATTTTTCTTTCCCTCCTCACCCTCCTCTCTAAGATGACAAGAGGTCTGATATAGGTTATACATGGACAATCATGGAAACATATTCCACATTAGTCATGTTGTGAAAAAAATAAACAGAACAAAAGGGGAAAACTATGAAAAAAAGGAAAAAAGTAAAAATTATATGCTTCAATCTGCATTCACATTCCATAGTTCTTTTTCTGGATGTGGATACCAATATCCATCCTGAGTGTTTTGAACTTGTCTTGAATCATTATATTGCTGGGAAAATCAAAGTCTATTATAATTGATCATCACACAATCTCACTGTTCCTGTATATAGTGTTTTGCTTCTGCTCACTTCCCTAAGAATCAGTTCATGTAAGTCTTTCCAGATTTTTCTGAAATGTCTGTTCATCATTTTTTATAGGACAACAGCATTCCATTACATTCATATACCACAACTTATTCAGCCATTCCCCAATTGATGGGGAATTTACAATTCTTTGCCACCACAAAAAGAGCTGCTATAAATATTTTTGTACAAGTGGGTCCTTTTCCATTTTTTTGTGATCTCTTTGGAATATAAACCTACTAGTGGTATTACTGGATCAAAGGGTATGCACAGTTAGGTTGCCCTTTGTTGTCCCTTGTATCTTGAGCATATCTCAGGAACTGTCTCAGTTTTATCTAGCTATGGGTGGTCTCATCTCTGCTCCTGCAAAGAGCTCCTAGAAATTTCAAAGACAATTCACAGTCCAAGACTAGAAAGCTGGAGATGAGATAGGGTGATTGTTAATGGGGGAGAATTGCTTTGAAAACATCTTGCATCCCCATAATGTCTTTTCATGCCTAGGATTGGATATCCCATTTTTGTAGTCCTAATTTAGCTTGAAAAGGGATTTTCAATTAACTCTGAAGCCACCATCATAATTCATGCCCTCATTAAGTCTCACCTGGGTAATTACAATAGAGTCCTAATTGGTGTCCCAACTTCTAGTCCCTGTTTTCCAGTACCTGGTTCAAAATAATCTTTCTAAAGCACAAACCTTCTCATTGTTAATCATTTCCAAACTTTCGTAACCCCATTTTGTGATTTTCTTGGAAAAGATGCTGGAGTGGTTTGTCATTTTCCTTCTCCAGCTCATTTTGCTGATGAAAGCTAACAAGCTTAAGTGATTTCTCCAGAATCACACAATTAATATCTGAGACTAGATTTGAACTCAAGAAGATGTATCTTCCTGATTCTAACCCTATTGCTGTATCTGTGTCACCTAGCTATCTCTGTATGTCTTATCATATTTTTCTTCAATTAAGAATTTTTAGGGGTCCCTAATTGCCTCTAGTATAAAATATAAACTCTTCATCTTGGCATTTAAAATTGGCCCAATCGGGTTTCAGTCTATCTTTTCAGATTTATTTCACACTTCTCCCTTTTGTGCATTCTACATTGCAATCAAATAGACCTACCTGCCTTTTCCAAAACATAGCACTCCATTTCAAGTCAAGTCAGTAAGCATTTATGAAGGGTTTGTTATGTACCAGGCATTGTGTTAAGCACTGAAGATACAAAAAAAAGTCAAAAGACAGTCCTGTCCTCAAGAAACTCCCAATCGAATGAGAATTCAAATACAAACAGCTATGTTTGATAAAATGCAGATGACACTGGAGGTCATTTCAGAGAAGAGGTACCAAGACTAAAAAGAACTAGAAATGGGTTTTTGTTGAAGATGAGTCTTTAGGGGAGACTTGAAGTAAGTCATAAGGTGGAGATGAAGAAGGAAAGACTTTCAGTCATGGGGGAAACAAATGAAAATGCCCAGAATTAGGAAATAGTTTCATGTGTGAGTAACCCACAAGGAAGCCAATGTCACTAGACCACAGAGAATGTGGGGGTAAAGTGTAAAAAAGACTGGAAAGATAGGAAGAAACTAGGTGATCAAGGGCTCTAAAAGTCAGAGGATTTTATATTTAATTGTGGAGGTCATGGGAGCCACTGGAGTTTGAG
The DNA here is from genome assembly GCA_023553655.1 of Myrmecobius fasciatus. Lineage (NCBI taxonomy): Eukaryota > Metazoa > Chordata > Mammalia > Dasyuromorphia > Myrmecobiidae > Myrmecobius > Myrmecobius fasciatus. Next base: position 1,156 of record JAJPUD010000018.1, on the reverse strand, counting down.
TAGAGGGTGACATAATCAGATCTGCACTTTAAGAAATCAGTTTGACAGCTGAGTGGAGAATGAACTGGAGTGAAGAAATACATGAGTTGGAAAGACCAACCTGTGTGTTATTGATATGAGTTAGGCACAAGGATTTGCACTACAGTGATAATGAGAGAAATGAGGATATATGAAAAAAGTTATAGAGTTAAAATGGACAGAATGTGAAAACTGATTGAATATGAGGAGAGAGAGTAGAAAGCTGAGGATGACACCTATGTTGTGTGCTTGGCTGGGTGGGAAGATGGTGGTATCCTTGACTATAATAAGGAAATGAAGAAGGGAGGGTTGGGGGTTGAGAAGAAGAAAATGAGCGCACCTTTGGACATGTTGAATTTAAGATATTTATAAAACAGCCAGTTCAAGATATCCAATCTGGTCTCCAGCGCTTACTATGTGAGGCTGGGCAAGTCACTTTTCCCCTGTTTGCCTCAGTTTCCTCATATGTAAAAATGGGTTGGAGAAGGAAATGGCAAACATCTCCAGTATTTTTTTTTCTTTTTTAATTTTATTTTATTTGCATAACATATGTGTGGGTAATTCTTCAACAATAACTCTTACATAGCTTTCCGTTACAAATTTTCCCCCCAACTTCCCCACCCCTTCCCTAGATGGCAGGATATCCACTACATGTTAATTATGTTAGAATATTGGCAAATCGAATATATGTATACATATTTCCAAACTTATCATTGTTGTGCAAGAAAAATCTTATCTACACAAACGATATATCAGATAAAGGAAACACAATGTAAGCAAACATCAATCAAGGAGTATGAGAATGTTATGTTGTGGTCCACATTTCGCATCCCTCTCTCTGGGTGTATATGGCTTTCTTCAGTGAACAATTGATCGTCATATAGTACTGTTGTTGCCGTGTATAATGATCTCCTGGTTCTGCTCATTTCACTCAGCATCAGTTCATGTAAGTCTCTCCAGGCCTCTCTGAAATCATCTTGCTGGTCATTTCTTACAGAACAATAATATTCCATAATATTCATATACCATAATTTATTCAGCCATTCTCCAATTGAAGGGCATCTATTCAATTTCCAGTTTCTAGCCACTACAAAAAGGGCTGCCACAAACATTCTTGCACATGTGGGGCCTTTTCCTT
>JAJPUD010000017.1:1418963-1438022 GCA_023553655.1 Myrmecobius fasciatus | reverse complement strand
GAAGGAAGGAAGGAAAAATGCAAGGAAGGAAGAGAAGGAAGGAGGGAGAGGGAAAGAGAGGGAAGGAGGAAGAAAAGGAAAGCAGGAAAGGAGGGGAGGAAGGAAGGAAAGAAGGAAGGAATGAAGGAAGGGAGGGAGGGAGGAAAGAAGGAAGGGAGGGTGGAAAGAAGGAAGGAAGGAAAGAAAAAAGAAAGGAAGGAAGGAAGGAAAGAAGGGAGGAAGGGAAGGAAGGGAGGAAGGAAGGGAGGGAAGGAGGAAAGGAGGAAAAGGGAAGAAAAAAGGGAGAGAAGAAGGGAAGGAGGGAAAGAGAGAAGGAAAGAAGGAAAATAAGGAAGAAAAGAAGGAAATAGGGAGAAGAGGAAGAAATGAAGTAGGGAGAGGAGGAAGGAAGGAAGCAAGGAAAGAGAGAAAGGAAGAAGGAAGGAAGGAGGTAGAGAGAAAGAGAGGGAGATAGGGAGGGCAGGAGAAAAACAAAGAAAGCAGGAAAGGAGAGGAGGAAGGAAGGAAGGAAGGAAGGTTTTAGTGGGGCAGCTCCTATTCCTAGAAGTTGTTGTTGATCCTTTATTCTGGATGATAATCATGACATCAAGGAGGTGATGCCATGAGATATGCAAGTGAATTGGATTTGAGTGTGTGTGTGTGTGTGTGTGTGTGTGTGTGTGTGTGTGTGTGTGTATAAAGTCAACAACCTTACTTTCTTCTCCAGAGCCTTCTGGGTCCAGTGGCCAGATATAGATCAGAATGACTGGAGATGGCCCTCCCTTCCTCTGTCACTTACAATATATATGGCCTTCAGCAAATCATTTAACCTTCCCAAACTGTAATTTCCTCCTCTGTAAAATGATGAGGGAGGGAGGCAATTGATGACTTCTGAGTTTTCTTCTGGGGCCAGCTCTGGGATTTTATATTAGCCCAGTTGAAAAAATATGAAGGCTCCACTTAAAGTGGCTGTTGTAGTCAAGAGAAGAAAAATAAAGATAGGGAAATTTAAGGAAGGGTATTTCCTAGGTAGAACTCACAGGACTTAACAACTAATTAAATGTAGGAGAGAGGCATCAAATATGATGATCCAATGACTCTGAGGTAGGTGACAGGGAGGAGAGTGATATCATCTTTAAAAAAAAAGCAGAAGTTAGGAGGAAGGGCAGGTTTTTTGGAGGAAAATGAGTTCAATTTTAGGTAAGGTGATTTTTAGGTGCCATGTAACTATATTTAGCTGTTGGTAATAGAAAACTTAATCTCTTAGAAGAGATTAGGGATGGAAATACAAATTTAGGGATCATCTATTTAGAGGTAATAATAGCCATAACATTACCAAGGCAGAGAAAGATAAAATGAAAAGAGATTAGAACCAAAAATACAACCTTGAGGACATCCATGGGAAAATTAGGCATGAACAAATGAAAAAAAAATTATTGAACACTTAACTATGTTATTTATGCTAAGTATTGCAAATAGATAATATACAGGCAAATAAAACAACCTCTGCTATAAAGGAGCTTGCTTTATTTTTTTAATTATGGAAATGATACACTTCTCAAATTGGCTAAGATGACAGGAAAAAATAATAATAAATGTTGGAAGGAATATGGGAAAAATGGGACACTAATACATTGTTGGTGGAGTTGTGAAATGATCCAACCATTCTTCAGAGCAATTTGGAACTATGCCCAAAGGGCTATAAAACAGTGCATACCCTTGGGCCCAGCAGTGCCATTACTAGTTCTATATCCTAAGGAAATCATAAAGGAGGGAAAAGGACTCACATGTGCAAAAACATTTATAGCAGCTCTTTTTGTGGTAGCAAAGAATTGGATGCCCATCAATTGAAGAATGGCCAAAGTGTTGTATATGAAGGTAATAGAATATTATTGTTCTATAAAAATGATAAACAAGCTGATTGTAGAAAGGTTTACACAAACTGATGCTGAGTGAAACAAGGAGAACCAGGAATACATTGTACACAACAACAAGAATGTGCAATGATCAACTATGAAAGACTTGGTTCTTCTCAGTGGTTCAGTGATCCAAAATAATCCCAATAGACTTTAGACAGAAAATGCCATCTGCATCCAGAAAAAGAACTGTGGAGACTGAATGTAAGTCAACACATGTTATGTTCACTTCTTTTTTGTGTTTTTTTTCTCTCCCATGTTTTTTTTCCCTTTTGCTCTGATTTTTCTCTCCCAACATGATTCATAAAGCAGTCTGCATTAAAAAATCAATTTTTAAAATAAATAAATAAAGTATGGAAAGATAACTTCTTAAGAGCTATAAAGGAGAATGAAGTAAATAATCAGTTGTATAGTTTAGAAACAGCCATACCTTACAGTCAAGTTAGGCAAAAAGCTCACCTATCAGTTTCCTTTTATATAGATGAATAAGCCAGACTAGATAATGAGACTAAAATGTAGTTACAGAATTTATTATCTAAGGTCTCTTCCAGTTCTAAAATGCCAATTATTGTACATAATTGTGATTATATATATATATATACATATATATATGACATTAAACAGGACAAATTTGGGATAATCTCAAAGTGAAGGTATACAGATTAAAGAAGGACCGAGCAAGGCTTCATGCAGAAATGTGGAACTTTGGCTGAAATGTGAAGGAAGCCAGATGAGCCACATGGTGGAGATGATGAGGGATAATAGAATGAGAACAGCCAGAGAAAATGCTTGGAGTCAAGAACAGCAAAATCACCGAGTATATGGGAAGGAGGTCATTGTGGAAAAGACATTGAATTTGTAGTCACATAATTTGAATTCAAGTTCCAATTGTAACTTGGTGACTACCAAGTGATTTAACTCCTATGTTTCCTCATCTGCTTTCTCATTCCCAGAAAAGAGAATAGGGTCAGATTAGATGACTTCTAAGGTCCCTTCCACCTCTAGACACATGATAATCTAGGATCTAAGATCCTAAGAGAGAATATTATCATTTAGTGGAGTCAGTGGAATTGGAAAAAGGCTAATTCAAAATTTACTTTATAGGAAGAAATGACAACTTGGACATAAAGATACAGATGAAGGAAGTATGAGTAACTAGAAGAATTAAATGATCTCCTTTTGAGAGTGAACATAGGTAGCAAAGACCAAAGGACCAAATGCACCAGAAACCTACAACATGCCATTATTCTTTACCCTGTCAAAATTAAGTAGCAGTTACAAAACAATGAAACAAATTTCAATTTTTCCACTATCAATAGGCAAAGGTGAATGAGAAACTCTATTTAAGCAAAGAAATGGCCTGTGTAAATGCATGGGTTTTGAAAGGACAGGGAAATGTTCAAGAATGGTTACTAGAGGACTAGCATGAAATAAGGCTGGCAAAAAGAACACTGGAGTCAGATTCTGGAGAACCTTAATTCCTAGGTTAACAACTTCTGATTTTGTTTTAGAAATAACAGGGAGCCACTGACAATTTTTGAGCAGGGGAGTGATGTAATTAAAACTAAGGAAGAGGACTCTCTTAAAAGAACTCTCACTTTATAGCTAAGGAGCAAGGCAGTGGGAGATGGAAGCAGGGTTTTCTGTCTTCTAGTTCACTGTGTTTTCATTACACATAACAAAGGTTATGTTTTTGGGTGAGGAAGAAAGTTTAAAAGGTAAATCAGCACTTGTTATCTTAACAGAAACAACAACAACAAAAAATAACGAAGGTATTCAAAGTGAACATTTGGTAGAAAATTTGCTTAGCTCTGTTTTTGCCCAATAAACATGCAATTAACCCAAAAATGAGTCAGTTTAGATAGAACATGAGAAGGTGTCCTTCCTGTCACTAAGTCAGCATTCCAAGTTAAAAATCCTTCTTTGTAAAAACAGTGATCTCATAGACAAGAATATGATCTAAATCCAAAGTAAATCAAAGAGCATGGTCTCTGGCTCTAATTGTTTTCTCTTATGACTAGTCAGTCAGCTGATCAAAGTAAAAATAAGATTGGGGTGGTAAACTAGGTTATATACTACAGAGAGAGAAGGATAATGACTGAGTTATCAGGTCAATAGTTGGATGACCTTGAGAAAAGCAGTTTCAGGAAAAGTGGTCGGGACAGATGACAGTCCATACAATTTCCACTCCCTCATCTCATTCCTTAACCCCTTGTTCCATTTTTAAGCTTCAAAATATTCTCAACACTACTAAGCTAAGAAAAAAAATAAATTTCCCCCAGTTTTATTTTGTGTTTGTTTTTGTTAGGCAAGGTCATTTGACTTCTCTATTGTTTCGATGATAAAACTATGAAGTAAGTAGATGATGAGGGTTAGATAATGTGAGGAACAAAGATGGGAAGGAAGGAAAAGATTTGAGAGGCAATGGGTAAGTAGAATTGACAAGACCTGGCAATTGATAAGATATGGATGTCAAAGATGAGAGAAGTCCAAAGATAACAGAGGTTTTGAGTCTATATGACTAGGAAGATGTTGGTTATATCAAATAGAAAAGTTGGCCAGTTAATGTGTTTAATTTGGGACATGCTGAGTATGAAGGGTTGGAGGACTATTTAGGTACCAATGTTTGTTGGAAGGACAGTTACAAGGATTGAGCTGGGAAAGAGGTTACAAGAGAGACTTGTTTTGGTTGATTTCACATAAATAATAGGGTCATACCATTGTTGAATCTGAGGACTATAATCAGTAGTTACTCTGATAAATGAGTAGAAAGATAGTAAAGGCAGTTGGGGCTGTGAAGAGGGAGGGAGAAATGATTCAAAATCTAAAAATGGTATGTGAATGAAAATTAAACAACACAAAAATCAGCTAACATAAAATTGGAAGACATCTTTTGGTCTGGAGGGGAGGGGGGGAATCATTAATAATACATCATACTGTATTTCTCTTCTGTAGATATAGAAGATGTCATTTCTTGTTAATATATTTAGATAAAGTTACTTTTGTCGATCAGTTTTATTTTACTATTTTTCTTTATTATAATATTGGGAGAATTAATCAGGAAATATATGTGTATATATAAATAACATTACACACATGCATATATACACACACATATCTCAAAGGTTGCCAATATAAAATTTTAAACCATCTAATAGTGAACCTCTGGACTTGGACTTGGACTTGCTATGATTTTGCAAAGTTAACTTTCTAAATACTTAATTCAATAAGTTGAGCAAATACTTCCTCTCCCCCATGAAAGAATAATATCTCAAGTTTCTTTTTAAAAAGGAGGCGAAGTGGCTAATGGGCTGGGAGAAATTGGTTGTAGCTGGAAGCACATTTCAAAAGTGCATTTTGTTTATATTAAAATCTCATTTAAGTTTCAGTTCAAAGCGCTAACAGGACAAGTTTAATATCACTAATACTTTTGCAACCTCAGAAAATTCCATTTTTGTCAACATGATAGATACAATTTTAAAGGCACAAATATGGTAAGATACTGCTAATAGACTGCCAATTACAAAGAAGACATGGATAGGATACTGAAACCTCACTGTGGAACTCAGTGGCAAACTTGATAATTATCAGTAATATGATGAAAGGTTACTAATACCAACATTTCACTATAGTGGCTCTCTCTAATTCTGCATTTATAAATTTACAAATAATTTAGTTATTCATAGATGCATAAATCCTTTAGACTATGTATTAAGTTTAATTTCTCTTAGTAGTTTGCTCACATTGCTTCCTTCCTTTATTGGATGTTTCTTTCTTACTATTCTATATAAATATCAGTTAATATTATTATTCTTACCCTTATAGTGACTGCTATACTCTTCTTTGTATCCAGAGTTTTGAACACAGGAGGTGTTGTATATTTGTTGGACGGAAAAATGATTTAATGCTAATATTAATAGGTAATGCTAATTTTACCTTATCATTATAACACATTCACCATCCAAAAATACATCATAGTGGGAGAAAGTATTGTTCTTTTGTCCTCTAGACATAGACAGTACCTAAAAATTTTGATGTAACAACGTTTATAATAGGTACTCCAGAATGTAAAGATGTAAGTTCATAGACTACCTGAACTAGTGTCATTTTATACAAAGTGGTTCACCATTCTTGGACATGTTATGGAGACTTGCAACAAGTGAGAACCTGTGTAAAGCAAGATTTCATTCAAGGCTAAAACCATATACAGATCTTGCAAGTTTCTCTCAAGGTTATCATATCAGAGGCTCATCTTTCTGGACATGAGTTCTGAGTGATGAAAAGCTAGCTGCTGGTCATAAGATCCCCAAATTTATACCCAAGAAAAATGTTAAATATCATTTATTCCAATGTTCTCACTTAAAAAAAAAGGAAATTGAGATCCAATAAGGTAAAGTGATGACACTACAGGCAGAGTAGCTGGTGTCTGAACCCAGATTCTATGATTCTAAATCAAACATTCTTTTCATTGTACTATGTTGATTTCATTTGAACAATGGTATAGAATTATTCTGCTTTAACAAAGTCTAAGATTAGAGACCAGTGACTGTGACCTTCAACACCCACACTGTCACTGAACTGTATTCTAGCTGGCTAATCCAGAAATACAATGGAGAAAAAGTATTTAATTAAGACAGAGGCTAAGAAAAAGTCTCTAGTCTCAAGAGATGAATGCAAATGTATAGCCAATTACAAGAGGTTGTGCAATAAAAATACACAGGATTCAAGAAGGAAAATTAAAAAGTAAAGGAACACTGACCCTGATTATATAAAATGGAATGATTACCATTACTACCATGGTGTAAGATGTCCCAGAAACTTTCTCTTGTACATTTTTCCCTTAAAAGCACAATTATTAAATTCTTTATTTTAAAATTTTAATTATTATAAATTTGAGGGTATTTTTGAAGGTAGCACAGACATTTTCTCGCCCAACCCTTTAATTTTACAGAGGAAATTAAAGCTCAGAGGGATAAAGTAACTGGTCTGAGATTGTGTATATGATAAATGGCAGAGTATAGTGTGCCTAAAATGGAATTCTTTTGGCCTCAAGTCCTCCTTGATTTCCATATTTCTGGCAAAGACATCTACCATTGTCCTGTCACCCATGCTTATAATTTCTTAGACTTCTTCTCTCCTTTCTTATATATGATCAGTTCTCAAATCTCATTGGTTCTTCATCAGATAGGATGATGAGATAAAAAGGTAACTAGAGTTGGAAATAGAGGGTATCTGGATCTAAATCTCACTTCTGCCCCTTAACTAACTGTGAAACTAAATAATTTAACTTTTCTAAGCCTGAATTTTCTCATCTGAAAATATGGATAAAAGCTGTATCTGTAACACCTATCCCTCAAGTTGTAGTTAGGCATCAAATAACGGAAAGTATGTAAAGTGCTTTGGTAAACCTAATTTTGTTGTTCAGTCGTTTCAATTGTGTTCAACTCTTCTTGACTCCATTGGGGGTTTTCTTGGTAAAGACACTGAAATGGAGAAATTTCTCTCTCTGGGCCACTGCATTCATACACACACACACACACACACACACACACACACACACACACACACACACACAATTATTAAATTATATATATATATATATATATGTATGTATTAAACAGGATTAAGAGACTTGCTCAAAATCACACAGCTAGCAAACATTGAGGTCAAAAGATGAGTCTTCCTGCCTTTTAGCCTGACTCTTTACTTACTGTGCCACTTAGATGTCCTGGATATTGAACTGGAGAATCTCTAAGGTCCTTTCTAGGTCTAAATCCCCCTATCCTGGTATTCAAGGTCCTCTACAATTGAATTATAAAATATGCTTTTAGTCTTATACTACTTTCCTTTGTCCTGGAAAACTTGACTACATGCTCTATATTCTTTTATGGACCTGACATATTTCTATATGTATCATGTTTATCTTTGCAAATTTATTTTTTCCTTATATATTTGCATAATAAGTGGAAATAAATTAGATTATCTCTGTAGTCCCTATTATTTAGGATCTTTTTGGGGCAGAACCTGTCATTTCATTGGTTTAGGGAACTCCTAATGCAGTACTTCTCTCTACAAATGCAGTTCTGCATCTTCTTGGGCAACTTAAATTCCTAAAGAATTGTCAAGTGGTCCAGGGTCTTATAACAAACATGTGTCAGAGATAGAACTTGAACTAAGATCATCTTGTTCTTCATCAAGGCTCAGGCTCATTACCACTCTAAAATTCTATGAACCTACTATTAGAATGGAAGCTCCTTGAAGAGGACTGTCTCATTTATTTTTGTATCTTCCCCAGTATCTTGTACACAGTGGGCACTTAATGGGTTTTATATACATATATGTATATATATATATATATATGTATATATACATATGTACATATAATATTGAATGACTTGGAAAGAAGGTGAAAGACTTTTCTAGCCTGAATATTTGGGGATTTTATTATTTGAAAGCCTGGAGTTTTCCATAATTCAAAGTCGTGAGAAAGATTACATAAAAGAGAAGTTTAAATATAAAGTGATCAGGAACATTCTCCCCAATTTCAATGTTACAAGATATGAAATTCCCTTATTAGAATAAATTATGGTATAATTTATACTAGTGAAAAATAAAAGTATCATATTGCTAGACTTGGGAGTGACTTCACTCTTTCAGGTTTCTGGGTAGGTAATGACTTTTTTGAAAGAAGGAATTTGTTAAGACAAGTATGTGGTTTGTAAGTAGATCATCTTTCTAAAGGATCCCTTTTCGGGGTATAAGTAAGGCTTAGCTTTTGAAGGGGTGATTTTATGCTTGGGACCACTGGATTCCAAACTAGGTCTAGTCAACCTGACTGGTGTTGACCTGGAAGATAACTGCCTAAAATAGTTGTCTCGGAGGTCATTTATCACTTTGCATTGCTGATGACCTGACCCAAGGGATGGCAGCCTGGCAAGGCAGACAGAGAAGGTATCTCCCTTGTAACTCAGCATGTCTGGGACATGTGATGGGTTAAACTAGATGGGATCTGCATTTTTCATGCTTGAGGAAAAGATTTTCTCACGAATGGCTACACTGGTTATTAGGAGTTGGTTTTCCTTAATGGCGAACGTAGCCAGAGGAAACCTGACAAAATGCTACTCTGGGAGAATTTGCATGCACAAAGGTTTTTCAGCATTCGAAGCTAACTCCTGTTCACTGGTCCATGAATACCACAGCCACAGCCTTGTCAGCTCTGGTTTTGTCTACCTTAATCAGTTTTGGAATGTATAGTTAGGTTCCAATTTCACAACCTACACCACCTGAATAGCTGAAGGGGAAAAATAAAATAAATCACACATCCTCAGATTGGGATGATTTCAGAACATGTGACTTTCAGGGATCATGCGATTAGCTATTTGTGACATTATGTGATTTAAGCCGAGTCTCCAAAGCTATTAAAGGGAAAAGGAGACAAGAGTATGTTAAGACATTTAGCAGCAAATGAGTAAAGCCAAGATGATCAAAACTGTTTTGATAACATCTTCAGTCATCCTGGAGGACGTCTGGCTCTTTTGTTTCAAGTGATGCAAAAATATGCCTTTGGCTAAAAAATGTTAGCCTGTCTATGCAACCCACACTACAGGATCTTTAATTACTACTACAGTGGTATAAATATGACCAAATGACTTGAAACATGCATTGTTAGCTCTAGTTCCTAATAGCTGTCAATATAACACCTGTATGTGTGTCACACTCACAGATTCACATATGTGCATGTATACACACAAAAACACATTTTTGCAAGCATGCAGCCATTCATTTCTTCCTCATCTAAGAAGGCCTTCATGGATTCTTAAAAGGAAATTGCAATTAAAATGTATTCAAGAGAATATATAAAATTTCTCCTTTTTTGTAGCAGATAAGTAGATAAGCTCAGTTGTAAGCAGAGTCTTCTATCAACTTCAGATTCCTGTTTCTCTTCCTAGTCACTGTTCTATGCAGGTGCCAAATATAAGAGAGCTCAGGCTTCCAAGGTTCCCAAACTATTTAATAATCTAAAAGTTCCTTCAGGAAAAATCAAAAATCACCAAATTATGATGAAAGAGAAATGGTAGCAGGGCCCAAAGAGGTATCATGCAAAGGAGTGTATGATGGAGACCAACTTTGTATAGTCAGTTCATTTTTCATAAGAAATTACTTCAAGGAAGTAAGATCTACTATGTTAGTTCTCAATACATTGAGGTTAACTAGAGGAGACCTTATAAATAGGGGTACTTAAATAGTTCTTAATGATAATAATATAATTATAAAGAGCAATTATATAGTGTTTTAAGGTTTTCAAAGCACTTTATATATCTTATTTCATTAGAACCTTACAAGAATTCTGTGAGATAAGTAAACTGAGGAAACTGAGTAGTGAGAGAATTTAGGTGACTTGCCCAGGTCTTAGTGACTAATAAAGAAAGGATCTGAAATAAGGCTTTATTGACTCCTGCTTTAGAGTTCTTCCCAATTTGCCACCTAGCTGGCTCAATTCTTGAGTCTTCTTTCATAACTATAACTTCCATTTTTATATGAATGAATGAATATAAGAACAAACATAAATAATTGAGGCATTCTGATTCAGTTGTTCTAGCACAGTAGATAGAAGACCTGGTTCAAATCTTGGTTCTGCTATTTATCACCTGTATGGCCTTCCACAAATTACTTAACTTCTCATCTATAAAGTGCCAGGGTTTGATTATATGACCTCTAAGATACTTTTTTCTAGCTCTAAATCTATGGTCCTATCACATAAACAGGAAATTAAAAAGAGATAACCTAAGTCTAGCATTGATAACAGAGGAAACTGGACAGTATATAACTCTTGCTTCCCACCAACCTCATCAAAATTTCAAAAAGGACATTGTTGGGGATTATGGAAAGAGAATCTGAAATAGACTTAAGTAAGGTAGACTTAATACAAGAAAAATCATTGGTGGAAATTTGGCAACAGGTCTAAGAATGGGAAGAAAAGAAAAAAAAAAGGTGGGTGCTTTTAGTAGTCTTTCCAAAGGAAAGTGCAATATCTGTTCTACTTAAACTGAGCACTAGATTTGTGTTTGTCTTTGGAAAATAGGCATTCCAGTATTGTGAATAATTTAACTTATTACCTGTTATAGTTAAGGCCCTGCCCTAGATGCTAGATGGTAAGGATACAAAATTGAAGTTTCCTACCCTTGCCAAAAATCAAACCAACCAAACAAAAACAAAGAACCAAAAAACAGACACTGCCCTCAAAAACTCTGTTGTAGTACCATATAGTGTGGTGTGGTGACAACTGAAAAATATAACTCATAGATCAGACTTAATTTGACTGGTATCTGCTTGAAAAACAACCTATGAAAAGAGAGATTATCTAGCTAGCATCACACTCACTACTTGAAAAGATTCAACTAGATGACTGTAAGAAACCTTACTCACTATTCCTTTCTGCAAATAGTTCAACAGGATAATTGCATACAGAGTCCCCAGTATGAGGTAGAAATCGTAATGTTACTGGGTATTCTGGCTCATCCCAGAGGTGGAGAATTGGGATGATAATTAGGCCCATCTAGGAGCATCTAGGTAGTACCAAATATTTCTTATTTTTTGAGAAATACATAACTGGGAGAAGGAAAATGAGCACTTCAGATTATAAGCCATTGTCCTTGAAACACAGAGGCCTAGTAGAAAATTTAAGAAATTAGAAGAGATCATCTTCCTTCTTGCCCTTGGTGAGCTTACAATCTTTTTAAAAAATATATATTTTTTTTTATCAAAATCACCTGGCTTTGCTTTATCCAGAATTGTCTCTTTCCTATCCATTCCAGATATCCTCTTAAAACAAATATTTTTTTAAAGAGAATGAAAAAAAATTCAGCAAAACTGATCAACATGTTGAAAAACTCTAATATTATATGCAACGTTCAATATCACTGGATACCTCACCTTTGCAAATGAATGAGGAAAAGTGTCTTTTCTTGTTGAGTGTGCAATTCTTAAATTTTTATAAGTTTATACATTATTTGCATATATGTTTACATATTATGTTATTACATATCTTATTTATTAAATTTAGATAATTTAATCCTTTATATAACAGCTATTTCCACTTAACCACTGACATGCGCTGCTTCCACAAATCCCTTTACAACACAGGTTAAGTAAAACAAATGGAACAAGTGACTGAATTTGATAGCATATGGTACCCACTGTCAGTTCTTGAATAAAAGAAAGTTTATTTTATTGTAAGTTCTCCTGGACTAAAATTGATCATTACAGCTTCTTAGGATTTGATTTCCTTTTATTGTTCTTTTGCTTTCCTGATCTAAAAAGTTTTACCAAAGAGGCAAAACAAATACTTCCCCTCACTTCCACAAGAGATGACAATATCTATATCAATATCTATATCTATATTAACATGACAATAAGTAAAAATTAAGTAACTACCATTTGAACCAAGTACAAAAGAGGCTGGTGTGATTAACCAAGGAAAGTGATGATTTCTGAAGTAGGCTTGGAAGGAAGTAATGAATATAGAATGGAGATAAGAGACAATATAGCTAGATCAGAAACTTTTTTTTTCAGGGAATGAACAAGCTAGTGCTGCCTTCATATTATGAAGACACACACACAGAGAGAGACAAAATAATTACACAATTGTGAAGTAACTGGTGATTGAAATACAAAAAAGAATTCTAAGATTCCTACAACTTTTCTCTGAACAAACATCGTGTTTTGCCCTTTTCCAGAAATTTAAAACTTTCTTTTAAGAATGTTTTCTGCACTGGAAACTGAATGGATGCCCATCAATTGGAGAGTGGCTGAATAAATTATGGTATATGAATGTTATGGAATATTATTGTTCTATAAGAAATGACCAGCAGGATGATTTCAGAGAGGCCTGGAGAGACTTGCATAAACTGATGCTGAGTGAAACGAGCAGAGCCAGGAGATCATTGTACACGGCAATAACAAGACTATATGATGATCAATTCTGATGGACATGGCTCTCTTCAACAATGAAATGTTTCAAACCAGTTCCAATTGTTCAGTGAAGAAAGCCATATACACCCAGAGAGAGGGACGTGAAATGTGGACCACAACATAATATTTTCATGCTCTCTATTGATGTTTGCTTGCATTGTGTTTCCTTTATCTGATTTTTCTTTCTTGTAGATACGATTTTCCTTGCACAAAAATGATGTGTGGAAATATGTATACATATATTCGATTTGTCAAGTATTTTAACATAATTAACATGTAGTGGATATCCTGCCATCTAGGGGAGGGGTGGGGAGTAGGGGGGAAAAATTTGTAACAGAAAGCTTTGTAAGGGTTAATGTTGTACAATTACCCATACATATGTTTTGCAAATAAAAAGTTTTAATAAAAATTTTTTTAAAAGAATGTTTTCTGCACACTTGATACCGCATCTTTTCATATTAGAGAGTATTAATGACCTTGATGGGTCAATAAAAGGAAAGAATAAATGAAATTTCCTAAAATCTCCTTTGCTTTCTTTTAGATCACAGCTATTAACCAACCAATCACCCAATATAGCAATCAAGACTCTTCCGCATTTCTAGTCTAGATTCAGTATTGTATTTGGACCTGCAGGTATGTCAAAGAATTACAAACATCATACCTGCCCTTAAGGAACTTACAATCTAGTGAAGGAGACAAAACAATACTATGTAAAACTCTCTGAAAGATGCAGAAATTAGGTGATGCATTGGATCAAATGCCAGGAATGAAATCAGGAAGTTTCATTTTCCTGAGTTAAAATATGACCTCAGACATTTACTAGATGTGTGATCCTGGGCAAATAATTTAATCTTTTCTGCCTCAGTTTCCTCATCTGTCAAATGATCTGGGGAAGGAAATGACAAACCATATCAGTATCTTTGCCAAGAAAAACCTCAATGGGATCGTGAAGAGTCAGACAAAACCGATAAATGATTGAACAACAAAGTGCTAAATTGAATGGCTAAAGATGAGTCATTTTGTGGAGTTTGGAAGAGAGGGAGATCATGGAAATAATTCCCTATTTTTTTCAGCAGGAATCTGTCTGGAATGCAGAAATCCTGATCTCTGTGATAAAGGAAGGACAACAATCACCTTGAAGCAAACAGACACCTCAGAGAGACTCCAGATTATGGAAAGATTATGAAAATACTTAAAGAAGTTCTTTTTTGTTCTTTCCATCTGTTTTCCCTCTGAAATCTTATTACCAATAAAGAGCCTGAGAAGACCAGCTAGACAGAGTTAACTATAGAGAGGCAAAAATGTAAGCATAAACTTAGGAGGAGAAGGGTATGGTATGTGCGGGTATGGTGGAGGGAGAAAGAGGGGAGATAAGAAAGACCAGAAGGGGCAAATCTGTGTCCTTCTCTCATGTTAGTAATGCATAATTATCCCATGAATGCTTATGGGTCTTCAGGATGTCAAGAACAAAGTTTTAAGATGTTGATGCTTTTAGCTTGTTCTATTTATAAGGAATTGAATTTTGTGCTTTTTTTTTTAACCTGAACTATGAACCTTAAAATTTTCTAAGTTCAGTCTATAACACATAAAGTTTTCTTTATTTTTATGTTGTCTTCTCTTAGGATCTAAATTTCTTGAAGACAGTGACGTTTTTTCCCCTTTCTTCATAATTCCAGGACTTAGAACAGTGCCACTCAGACACAGTAAGCAACTAATGAGTGTTTATTGACTGACTGATTGACCAGCCTGAATGGAAATGTATAGTGGTAGAGGGATTGCCTTCCTGGTTAATGTCATGACTGGGTTGGTCTCTCTTTGCCTGTATATCTGTTTACCTACTCACATACCTATCTTACTTACCTTGCTTCCTTCCTTCCTTCTTTCCTTCCTTCCTTCCTTTTTTTTTTTTTTTTTTTTTTTGTTAGGAGGGAGAACAGTTTGTGCAAATTATCAGGAAATGGTTTTCTTCTCATCACTCACTTCTACTGAAGGCCTTCCCTAAGATTAGGAACCACAGGACTGGCTGTTCATTTGTTCCCTTCGTTCCCCCCTTTCAAATATTTTTTTGGAATGACATTTGTGTCTTTTAGAAGAGTAGAGCAGGGAGATGAGTCCTCACTGAGACATCAGTCACAGAAATGAGAAACATCTCTGACAAATTGAAATGCCAGCGTTATTAGCTGTTTCACTCGAAGCTGCTTGATTCAGTGATAAAAATAAGTTAAGAGGCTGATTTGCCCTGGAAAAGGGAAGAGGACTAGGATAAAGGGCTGGATTTTTTTTTAAAGAAAATTGAGATTTAATATTTAGGCCAAGACATCTAAAAGCATGAACCATTATGGGTTCCCAAGAAGAAACTAAAAGATTTAGTAATATTAAGGATGCATTAATGGGGTGTCAGTGGTACAGGACCCATCATAAGGCAAGGTGAAGAATTATGCAATTTTTCTCCCTTTTTAAACCAATCTACTTTTTTAGGTGAAGGAACTTAACTCCCTAGTCAGGCAAGAGAATTCTGCATAATAAAGACCCACAAATTTTATTCATCAATAAACATTCTAACAGGCAATATGGTATATGTGCCCTTGATCTAGATCAAGATTAAACATTTTGTGCACCATGGACTCCTTTGGTTAAGTAGTGGGGATGCATTGGGAAAATTGCTTTTATTCTGAGACATAGATCCTGAGCTTTTTTTCTTTTTCTCTTTTTCTTTCCTCCTTTCCTCCCTTCCTTCATTTGTTATTTTCTTTAAGAGGCAAAGTTACTTTCCCAGGATCTCACAGTTAGCAAGTATCTGAGGCCAGATTTGAACTCACATACTTCTGACTTCAGGGCCAGTATTGTATCCACTGCACAACCTAACTGCCCCAGCTTCCTTAGATTTCAACAAGGTTTCATAAAACAAGAAAGTGAAGAATCTTGGACTTGATGGTCTCTGGGATTTCTTCCAGTTCTAGATCAATGATTGTATCATCCAATAATCTTATGGATGTCTTGGAAAAATATAATATTGCAAGTCTCAGTTCTGCTATTTGTGATAAACCCTATGTGACCTAGGGCAGGAAAATTAATAGTTATGAATCTTAGAATTTTCATTTATAAAATGTGGGCTTTAGACTCCATGAATGTAATGTACCTTTTATCTCTAAATCTTAGATTCTACAATCTCTTAGGAGTTTATATTTACAGAAGGCCTCATTCCTGAAACTCCCTTCATGTTGAATCCTCATCCTTCCACTTATCCCTTTTCTTCCCCATTAAGTCTTTAACTTCCTAGGTTATCCCAATTATCTGTAGATTGGTTTTAGAAAATTCAATTCAGTGACATATATGCTTATTAAAGACCTGTTATTTGGCAAGAATTTGATGGGGAGATAGTCCTTGCCCTCAAAAACCTTATATTCTACTAGGAAGATACTATATATATATGTAAACCTACATAAAAGGAGAGAGAGGGAGAGAGACAGAGAGACACACACACATAAAGACCCACACACAGAGACAGAGAAAGACAGACAGGCAGAAAGACAGAGAGAGAAAGAAAGAGACAGAGACAGAGAGACAGAAACAGAGATAGAGACAGAGACAGAGACAGAGAAAGATATTGAGGCCCTGGGAAGAAGGAATCAAAATAAAAGCTGCCCATGGTAGGTGGCATCTGCTCTGAAGATACCTAGGAATATGAAACAAAGTGAATGTAAGTAGGAAGTATGTTTCAGATTTGGACATGAGGGGTAGGTACTTGTACACAAAGGCAATAAATGAAATAATCTATATAAGGAACAACTAATAGCCAGTTTTGATAGGAATGAAGTATATGTGCAGGAAAGTAATAAGAAATAGGACTGGAAAGCTAGGGAGCATTGGAATATAAAGTATTATAAATGCCAGGATGAATATTTTGTGTTTTATCTTAGAGGCAATAATGGAACCTTTAAAGATTTTTTAGATTGAGGAGAGAGGGAAAGTTGACATGATTCAAGCTGTGTTTTAGGAGTATCAGTGTGTTAGTTATATGGAGAATAAATTAGAGAAGGGAGAGAAATTGAACAAGAAAACCAATGGGGAAATTGGAGGCTATTGCAAAAGTTCAGGCAAAAGACACTGAGGAGCTAGAGTAGAAGATATGTGATTAGAAAGTAAAGGGTGGGTGAATGGGTTGTGGCAGAAGTAGGATTAACAAGACTTTGAAATTAATTGAATAGGGAGTTAAGGGAGAAAGTAATGTCAATGATGACTCTACAATTGGTGATGTTATCAACAGAAATAGAGAAGTATAGGGGATTGGATGGATTTTGTTCCGAACCAAGCATAACTGGTTATGTTTCAGCAATACTGAGTTTGAGATGCTCATGGGATATCCAAGTGGAGATACCCAATAGGTAGATGATTATATAAGATTATATAAGGAGACAGAGTAGGGCTGAAAACAGAAATGCAGGAATCCTTTGCAGAAATGCAATTGAACTCATAAGAACTGATGAAATCACCAAAGGTAAGAGTAAAAAATGAGATGAGAAGTCCTTTCTTTCACTACTCTTTACTATCAGCAATCAGAATGGTCATATTTCTGTAGTTCCAAATTAGAACTTTGGATGGATTTCCCCATAGAAATATGGTAGGCTTTCAGGACTGCATTTAAAATGTTATACTCACCAAGCTCTGGCATAATTAAATAATACATACATATTTAAGGAGAGGAAGCAGCTTTCTTTTTTTCTATCTCTCTCTCCACCAATGTGACTGACTAACTAGGCTCTCAATCCATATAAGGGTAATCAGTAATGGTTTTAATTATTATGCTATTGCTAAACGTCTTGATAAAAAACTAATGATAGCTAGACTAGGCAGTAGTGAAAATAGACTTTGCAGACTGGCAAAAGTCAAACTTGTTCTTCCCAAGTGATGATTCATCAAGGCAAAGAATAATGGAGGCAGCAGTTCAGGAACACAATGTTGTCTATTGCTGTTCTAAAATTCCAGTCTTCAGACTTCAGTCTTATAAGGAATATGTGGGTACGTGTATGAGGGGCTGAGTGGGATGGAGGCACTTATAGCCAGAGCTTGGGGATACTCAGTGGGACCATGTCCCTTCATGTATCAGTGTGGGTACTACTGCATAATACCACCTGGGTATAATACTGTATTTGAGAGAGACATTATGGCTTAAATTGAATCCAAACATATTCTTGTCTAAAAGACTATTTTGCAGAGAACTTGCACAAGGCAAGCAATCACATGGTAGTCAGAAGTGATATAAGGACACTCTTAGGTTCTCTTGATTTCATGATATGGGAGACATTGGCACAGTATCACCCAGGATGACATGCCTTCATTAAAAAAGGTACTGATGCAAATTAAGACAACTCTGAGATACCACTACACACCTGTCAGATTGGCTAAAATGACAGGAAATGATAATGATAGCTGTTGGAGGGGATGTGGGAAAACTGGGACACTGATACATTGTTGGTGGAACTGTGAACGGATCCAACCATTCTGGAGAGCAATTTGGAGCTATCTATGCTCAAAAAGTTATCAAACAGTGCATACCCTTTGACCCAGCAGTGTTTCTACTGGGTCTATATCCCAAAGAGACTTTAAAGGAGGGAAAGGGACCCACATGTGCAAAAATGTTTGTGGCAGCCCTTTTTGTAGTGGCAAGAAACTGGAAATTGAAAAGATGCCCATCAATTGGAGAATGGCTGAATAAATTATGGTATATGAATGTTATGGAATATTATTGTTCTGTAAGAAATGACCAACAAGAGGATTTCAGAGAGGATTGGAGAGACTTGCATGAACTGATGCTGAGTGAAATCAGCAGAACCAGGAGAACATTATACACAGCAACAAGACTATACGATGATCAATTTTGATGGACATGGTTCTCTTCAACAATGATGTGATTCAAACCAGTTGTGCTGCGATGAAGATAGTCATATACATCCAGAGAGAGGCCTGTGGGAACTGAGAGTGAACCACAACACAGCATTTTAACGCTTTCTGTGAATATTTCCATGCATTCTGTTTTCCTTCTTAGGTTGTTTTTTTTTCTTCTTCTCTTTCTAGATCTGATGTTTCTTGTGCAGTAAGATAACTGTATAGATATGTATACATGTATTGTATTTGTCATATAATTTATCCTATCTAGCATGTATTAGATTACCTGTCATCTAGGGGTGGGGGG
>JAJPUD010000017.1:1309781-1412190 GCA_023553655.1 Myrmecobius fasciatus | reverse complement strand
GAGAGAGAGAGAGAGAGAGAGAGAGAGAGAGAGAGAGAGAGAGAGAGAGAGAAAGAGAAAATGCACACACAAATTGGAATCTAGATTTAGGTAATCTTGCTACTAGTGAGAGTTATATGCTCACAGTACATTCTGTACTCTACCAGAGGAATAGACAACAGCATTACGACACATCATTTTTATTTATTTTTAATTTTTAAAGCACAAAGAGACATTAAAGGTGGGCTTTATTTTTCTTTGTATTAGAAATATTAGTTTATTTTTAATACACATTGCTTCATAAATCATTTGGGAGAGAAAAATCAGAGCAAAAGGGGAAAAACCATAGAAAGATAAAAAAACAAAAAAAAAAGAAGTGAACATAGCATGTGTTGATTTACATTCAGTCTCCTTAGTTCTTTTCCTGGATGCAGATGGCATTTTCTGTCCAAAGTTTATTGGGATTGCTTTGGATCACTGAACTACTGAGAAGAACCAAGCCTTTCATAATTTTTTTTTTTGCAAAATTTTTTTTTCTTTATTAAAGCTTTTTATTTGCAAAACATATGTATGGGTAATTCTTCAACATTGACCTTTACAAAGCTTTCTGTTACAAATTTTCCCCCCTACTCCCCACCCCTCCCCTAGATGGCAGGAAGTCTACTACATGTTAATTATGTTAAAATACTTGACAAATCGAATATACATCATACATTCTGGCTGTTAAATTGTGTATAATGTATTCCTGGTTCTGCTTGTTTCACTCAGAATCAGTTGATATAATTTTTTCCAGACCTTTCTATAATCAACTTGTTCATCATTTTTTATAGAATAATAATATTCCATTACCTTCATATATCACAACTTGTTTAACCATTCCCCAATTAATGGGCATTCACTCATTTTCCAATTCTTTGCTATCACAAAAAGAACTGCTACAAACATTTTTGCAACTTTAGGTCCTTTCCCCTCCTTTATGATTTCCTAGGGATACAGACCCAGTAATGGCACTGCTGGGTCAGAGTATGCACAGTTTTATAGCCATATGGGCATAATTCCAGATTGCTCTCCAGAATGGTTGGATCATTTCACAACTTTACCAACAATACATTAGAACATACCATTTTCAAAAGATTGCTAACTCATGAACTAAGTATTGGTTATAGGCCATGTATTATAGCCTACCCTATCTTGTTTCTAGTTGACCTTTCCCTAATCATTCAAGCAATCAATAGTTATTGAACACCCACTGTATGCTAGGCATTGTGCCAAGCAGTGATGCTAAAGATAAAAATGAAGATTTTTATCCTCAAGAACCTTATACTTTATCAGGGAAGACAGTATATAACAATATAAGTATATAACAACATAAAAATAAATAAATACATGCAAAATATATGGAAAATAAATACATAGTACACTTCTGTGTGTGTATGTGTGTAGAGAATCAGAAAAAGGTCTCATGTATTAACATTGGGGTTTCATAGATATAACATTAAGTTTTTAGTATGTTTTGGGTACTATGCCAAATCCTGGGAATACAAATAAAACATTGTAGAAAAATCTCTTCTTTCATGAAGATTACATTCTAATGGGGAAAGAGAAGGCAAGGGAAGAGAGGACAAGGCAAGGGAACATTTATATAGTGCCTACAATGTGCAAGGCATGGTGCTAAGCCTAGAGAATACAAACAAAAGATAGTTTCTACCCTCAAGGAGCTTATACTCCAAAAGGCAAAGACAATATAAAGAAAAGTTGGCAGGAAGAGGTTGCAGAGGGGGCTACCATAGCTGGAAATGTTCTGGGAGTGCTTGGGTGGTGGTGATGACTAGAACTCAATAAGATGGGGCCAAAGCTGGGCTACCAATACCCATGGACTGAGTTAAATTTTCAAGTGGGGAGAGAGTGGAGGTGATACCTCAGTTAGAAGGTTAGTTATTATCAGAGCTAAACTCGTAAATGTGTTTTTCCCATTAATTATGATAGGCGCCCAGAAGACAAGGAGTCTTTAGCTTCATTCCTACTAGTAAGGAGGGCAGTTATTTTTACAAAAAATCTGTTGTCAAAATAAATTCACAAAATGGAAGGCAGAGCAATGAAATGAAAAGAACACAGGGCTTTAAATAAGAAGACCTGAGCTTAAATTCTACCTTTGACACTATGAGACATAAAAAATATATAATAGCTTGGTATGGTGGATAAAGGACTGGGCTGATGTTGGAGTCAGGAATTGCATTCAAAGCTTACCTCTGATACACCGTGATTATATGACCAAAGGCAAGCCACATAAATTCTCTAGTCCTCAGTTTCCTCAGCTGTAAAGTAAGGAGGTTGTACCAGATGGTGCTCAATATTCCTTTCAGTTATAAATCTAACTTATAATCTACAAAAATTCATATGAAAATAGGCTTTAAAAGTACTTTAAGGCATATGTTGGTAAATGTCATTTTATCTAGAAGCAAAAATAATGACCTTCCCCCACAAGTTTTAAGGTAGTAATTCACATGACCAATATAATTTATTGCTTAAGAGTAGGGAAGAAGCATGTGTGGGGATGGGGGTGGGTGAGGGATGGAGTAGAGATGTCTGTTGCTGCTCCTTTAAGTTGCTCTCAGAGATACAAATACTTCACTAGGCAATGCTCTGCCAAGTAAGCACTTAGGAAAGGTTAGAAATTGAAGCAATGAACTTCAATGTGATATACTTCGCTCTGTTGGTTGAACATGATGTTAAATAGGAGAGCATTTTTCTTCCTCCTCACCTCCCATCCTCATCTAGCTCACAATACTGCTGGATTCTTCATTGACTCACAATTCTCTGTTCTCCTGCTAAATCTGATTTCCTCTTAGTAGCTCTTTCTACTCACTCTGAACTGTCTGATTTGGCCCTCTTCTCTTCTGACCTACTTTAAGATTGTTAAAGTTGTAGATTTGGAAATTCCATCTCTTATGGCAATAACAGTGGCTTCTCTGGAGAAAAGACCTTATAAGAATCTCAACTCATAATTAAATCAAGGAAACATCCCATCTTGATTTCTGATTTATTTGGTATAGAGAATTTTCATGGTCATGCCCTTTATAGATAGGGGTCATCAAGTCATCTGTAGCTTAGAATCCTAAGAGGGTTGCCTAGAATTGTAGGATGTGTTTATGTGTTATTATGTCTTGATGTGTTTACATATAATACATTGATTTTTAATATTATCTTTCTATATATAGATGTTTGTGTATGTGCACACACACACGCACATGCACAGAGAGGCAGACAAATATAGGCAAGGAAAGAACACTAACAATTAAATCAATACTCTTATCTATGATACCCCACTGTTAATATATGAGACCTTTTCTGGTTCTCTCCACCCAAAAATGTACAGTCTATTTATTTTTTAAATATTTTGTATGTATTTTTATATACTTATAGTAGAGATTGTTACTTGTCCAGGTCACAAAGCCATTATGAGTATTGCAGGTTGAATTTGAAGCCAGATCTTTTTGATGTCATGCTGCTTTTGTCAAAGGGTTCAGGCCAAATATAATTGATGAAATGAAGTGACAGAGCCCATTTCTCAATTGTCCTTTTTTAATGCCCATTATAAATTCTTCAGAAATAATGAGGCTGAAAACACAAGGATTTCTTTAAAGGACTAAGATCAATACTGCCATTCAATTCTACTATACTATTTGCCCTGATAAATTTCTTCAAACACGTTATATGACTTATTTTGTTTCACAAAATTTTTGTTTTTATCTTGAGGTTTTTTTCAATTCTTTAATTTTAAAGAGTTAAATGTCACTAACATCAAGGAAACTGGCCACAGTCATGCGAAATATCAGCACTGCATTTTGTTTTGAGAACTTTGATGATATAGTGAGCTCTCAGATCATCTGCATTTCCAGGGCAAAGGACAAATTTTGCCCTCAGATTTACTGTGAGTTTAGATCTGATAATCAATGGTTCAACAAGCCCTTGTTGATTGCTTTTCTGTGAATAACTACACACTCATCCACCCCTCCACACACACATGATATTTTTCATAAGATTAGATGATGACCAAACTAAATTCCCCATATGCCAATCTACTGGACAGAGTATCTAATTCAAGTTTTCCCCTATCTCCACCTCTTTAAAAAAGTTCCAAAGGTATATATTTACAAAGGATAAAGACATCATTCCTTTTTAAAATAGACTAATCTTGATTTTGTGAGCATAGTATAGATAAGAAGCTTTTCTCCTAGAATTTTTTAAGAGACACAGATACACACACATGCACAGAGAGAGCGAGAGCAAGAGCAAGAGAAAAAGACACACACACAGAGACAGAGATAGACACACAGAGACACACACACATATAGAGACACACAGTGAGAGAGACCCACAGAGAGAGACCCACACACAGAGACACACACACACACACAGACATAGAGGGAGACAGAGAAAAAGAAAGAGAGACAGAGAGACAGAGACAGAAACAGAGAGAGGCAGAGAAAAAGAGACATTAATTTGGTTTTTCTTCTATGGCCCATAGCTTCTGTTGAAAAGAGAAAAAGTAAGACCATATCTTTAACACAGGAATGTCCCCAAGAGGATGAAGAAAACTATTACATCTCTCACACCAGTATCCTCCTCTCTACTTATATACTTGACCCTCTAGTTCCCATCTTCTTAAATTGTGGGTTGTGACCCATATGGAGCCTCGCAACTGAATGAGGGGTCATGAAATTATGATTTATTATTAGTAAATGTTTGATTTATATATATCTATTTTATAGATCCATATACCTGGGGGTCATATAAAAATTTCTCTTCAGTACAATAAGTTTAAGAAGTCCTGCTATACTTCACATTCTGATTGTTGAATTAGCTCCTCAATTCAACTCATGATTTCCTATCTCTTCCCTTAGCTGCTGAAATAATCTTTCTAAAGCCTGACTATAATACTACCCTATTCAAGATGCTCCAGTGACTCTATCTTGCCTCTAGGATAAAATACAAGCTCTTTAGTTTGGTATTTAAAGCCCTATCCAATCTGGCTCCAGCCTGGCTCTTACTCCCTTCATGCATTTTACATTCAGTCAATCATGAAGCATTTATTCACTACTGAGAACATTCCAGGCACTATGACAGAAGCTGAAGATAGGAGGACAAAAGCAAAACAATTCTTGCCTTCAAGAGCCATACTC
This sequence comes from Myrmecobius fasciatus, assembly GCA_023553655.1. Lineage (NCBI taxonomy): Eukaryota > Metazoa > Chordata > Mammalia > Dasyuromorphia > Myrmecobiidae > Myrmecobius > Myrmecobius fasciatus. The sequence goes on along the minus strand of JAJPUD010000017.1, from coordinate 1,407,028 downwards.
TATCAAATTTATATGCCAAGCAAACTGGCTTCTCTGATGGGTTTCAGCATCTAAACTCTTTATCTCCTGCTTTCTTTTATTACAGGCTATCTTCCCCTATACTTCAAAGCCACTTCTTTTTTGACCTCTGTTTCACAGAATGTGGAGCTTTCCTTCAAGATTTAGCTCCCATTACATTTCCTGAGGGAAACTTTTCCTGATTTCTTTAATTTTAATAGTATCCTCTCCTTGCCTCTTATATATGTCTGTCTGTCTCTCTGTATACACACACAAAAAACCCATCATTATATATAAAAACATTAATAAATTACATGTGTATATATATATATATAAAGTTTATTGATGTGTTTTCCATATCACCCCTCTCCATGAGAGTTCTCTTGTAATAAAATGAAACCACAGAGAAAAACTAACAATAAAATAACTTTATCTGAAAGCATACACAGAATAATGTATCTGTTGTACTTCACCAATCTCTCTATTTTTTAAACTAGTTTTCAAATATAAAACCAAACATATTTTATTTCCCTCCTATCACCCATGCCATTGGGGGAAAAAAAGAAAAAAAAAACTTCTAAATTTCTTGTAATAGATTATGTATAGTCAAGCAAAACCAATTCAATTCCTGACTAGATACAAAAATACATGTCTCATTTTGTACCGTAATTCATCACCTTTCTGTCAAGAGGTAGATAGCATGTTTCACCATCATTCTTTTCAAAACATAAATGATCATTATATTGATCATAGTTCATATAGCTTTTAAAATTATTTGTCTTTATGGTGTTATTGTATAAATTGTTATCCAGGTTCTGCTCATTTCATTTGTGATCAATTTGTAAAAGTCTTCTCAAATTATCAAACAAATGATGTACTTATATTCTTATATTATGTAACCCCTCCCTTTCCCCCAAGTGCAATAGAAAGTTCCTTGAAGGGAGAAATTGTTTTCATTTTGTCCTTGAATCTCCAGGCATTATACTGTGCCTTCCACATTGTAGGTACTTAAAAAGTGTTTGGTAGAGCAGATTGCATGTACTACTATTCAAAATTAATGTGAATCTGAACCTTCCTGAAGTTTGGGATTCTAAAAGGCAGAGAGAGGGGCAGGGGAAGGAAGTATATTTTAGGCATGGAGGAATATCCAGAATAGAGGTAAAGAGGCAAGAAATCACATGAAAACTTAAGGACACTACATGTAGGCTGTGGTTGTTATTATGTGATTTATCATTTCCACTAAAACTCTATTCTAGGGACAACTAAAGGGTGCAATAGATAGAGTCTGGAGGCAGATCTGAGTTCATTTGGCCCCAGATACTTATTAGCTGTGACTGAGCAAGTCATTTTACTTGTTTGCTTTAATTTCCTTTACTATAAAACAGAGATGATAATAACCCTGACAGGGTTTTTGTGAAGATCAAATGATCTAATAATTATAAAGCAAGTGCCTGACACATAGCAAACACTATATAAATATTAGCTATTATTATTATTACAATTGCTATTCCACATCATATGTGGCAAAGCAGTAACTAAATTCTATGCCAATGGAGTAGTCATAATCACCAAAATCTGGTAACTCCCACCGGTCACAAAAATTTTAATATAGGTGCACCTAACAAAGTATGGATAGACCCATTCTCAGAAAACTGGTTACTAATTGTGATGAATTTTCTTGTTTACAAGTGCTTATCAATATAGTGGACTAAAAGTATGGAGGGATAACCATCCAATTGCCAGGAAAAGGGTAATCAAAATGATGAAACTGCCAATGCTAAAAGTATTAAAGTGGTGTGGAATCAGTATGTCTGTGGCTTGGAATCAAACTTGTTCTAAACCAACATGTGGTAGTTAAACCATAGTGGCAAATACTGACTTCATCACCAAGTGTTAAATAGTTAATGCTCAAAGAACAGAATGAGAAATAATTGAAAAATAAAAATAAGGATTCACAACAGTGAGTCAACCTTAGGTATGATTAATTAACTCAATTCTTGTTCATGCTGTATAAATTAAGAGGACATACTTTCTAGAACAGCTGGGGAAATTTGCACAGCTCTCTGCTGACATTTCCATTTTAACCTCAGATAGGATTGGATCTGCTGTTAAAATTTGGACTCATTTTGTAAATGTGCCAGCTTAAGGGGGAGGCTGAAAGGGGAAGAACTTGGCAATGCTAAGCACTTAGTGGAAAATATAAATAATGGATTTGCTATATGTAAACCTGTACAGATAAACCCAAGGGCTAAAAGCCATAACATATTTAATTTATGGCTTAGGGTCCTTAGAGATACATTTTGAGCATGTCCTGCAATCTTGAAATACTTAGTTTTCTTAGCACTAAATGACCTTTGTAGTGTTGTATGTGAACACTGAACAGAATTCAGTGATCTCATTTTTGTTTTTTTCCCCCTTTCTTTCAAAAATTGTAGCATTTGATGATCATGATTCTTAGAGGAAAAGGATCACTGCTCCCAGGTCTAAGCCACTGGGGAGGTGCAAAGGCTAGTTATATGATTAAAGGTGATGTCAGAGGTCAGTATGCCAGGGGAGCTTTAGTAAACCTCAAATAATAGCTGGTAAAGAACTGTTTTCTTTGGAGAAAATGCTCTTAACATTCATATTGTCATGCACCCATTTATTAAATATTCCATTAGGAAGAAACTAAATCTCCCCAGTGTGAGATCAGGAAGCTAAGGAGGTAGAATCCTTTTCTACCAGGACCTCCCCTCCCACTAACATCTAGATTTGGTTAGCTGTTCCCTAAAAAGTGGCAAAGCTGTCCTAGGAAATTGATTGTCTCCAGGGATAAGTTGTGATTTTCCTGATGCAGCTTCCTGGTAGCTTCTAGACAAAATGACAATAGCTTCCTGGCCATCTAAGGGTGTAAAAAGCCCATAGATCTCCCTGGAGTCAAGGCCTTTTTTATTTAGCAGCTATCCCAAGACTTTGGAATGGGCCACACCCTGTCCTGCTAACCTGACCACTTTCCATATAGAAACAAAGATGACCATCTCTATAAAATCTCTCTCTAACATCCTTTCTAAATTACAGCTAAGCAACCTTTTTCTTGTATACTGTAGGATAACTTATATAAATCATATTTTAACTTAAATCAATAGAATACCAGTCTGAGTCAGGCTTACAAATCATACCAGATATACAGATGAAATTCCTAATAGATGAGGACTCAGAGTTGACAACCAAATGTAGCAGGTGACAAGGTTTCACTCAATTTCCTCCTCAAAATATTCTTTTATCAGCTTACTGGAAAGCCTCATTTCCTTAAGGTTTTTAATTTCAGACTTGAAATTGATCCTAAAAATAAAGGCAACCATTCTGGGGAGCTCCTGACCTCAAAAGGCTGAGGTCCTGGCACTTAGAAGAATCTTGCAAGAAAACCACAAAATGTCTTTGGATCAAAGAACTTTGCAAGGTGGGAAAACATTCCTTCTTATTTATTCTAATAATAAACCATTACCCCAGGCACATTTTTATTCTCCAGATTTAATAAGGTATTTTGTGAACCGAGGCATAGAAAGGAGGAAGAAAACAATTGCAGTTATTAACACGATGATTTCTATTTGTTTCAGCTGCAGTAGCAATCACTGTTACTTTCCTTCATAATCAAGGGTTATAATTGCCTCTCTTATAGTTCACTCCAAGTATATTCTAACAACACTCATAAAGATGACCTGAAGGTCAGAAAGGGATTGGAATTCTTTCTAAACTAGACCCCCGGGACAATCATTATCCTGGTTGTCAGAGAACACATACTAAGTACCACAGGGGTACTTAAATTTTCCTAAGGGCTAAATCCCCATAAACAGGGTGAGAATCATGGGACAATGTTTTGCATCCCATATATATATATACATATGTGTGTGTGTGTGTGTGTGAGTGTGTGTACACACACAATATATATGTATATATACACAAATACATATACATTATATATATGTGTAAACACACATACATTATATATGTATATATACAAACAGACACATATACATATATATATATCATATTGGCATAAAGGAATGGAATGCTTCTCAAACCAAGGTAAGATGATAAGGCTGGAATTATAAAGAATATGTCAACTTGCAATGAAATCAAGTGTTTCCACACCTGAGTTACCAATACCAATGAAATCACAGGTCCAGTTCCTATCCCTAAAATACAATACAATGTACTGTTTGTTGTTGTTCATCCCTCATTCTTGAACAAGACCAATGACATCATGAGGGTAATATCTAGACTAGCCTGTGAATTGGATTTAAGTGAGACTGAGCAGTGCAAAGTCATCAGTCTCCCTCTCTCCTGCAGAGTCATTAGAATGCAGTGACAAGACAAAAGCCAAAATAACTGGTGATGGCACAGAATGGAAGGGTGCCCTTTTAAAACTCAGATCTTTCCCAGGTCTCCTTTTGTCTGAGGCAAAGGCCATTTAATGATTCAGGGCTGGGTTCACAGAGAATTATTTGTCCTTCATTCTCAAAGAAGAGGACCAGTGATATCATGAGCTACATGGATACAATAGAGACAAGCGATGGTCCCACAGTGGGTTTATCTAAGCAATTTTCTTGACTATGTTAACGTAGCACTAATGCTATCAGAGAGCTGCTCCACACAATCAAACGACCATTCTGACTCATACTCTCCTCTCTTCAATCTGTCCTCTGTGTGGCTGCCAAGTTAGTACTCCTTAATGCACATGCTTGGTCATATCACTTCTCTGGATAAGCTTCAAAGGCTCCTTCTTGACTCTCGAGTAAACTACAAACTATTTTGCTTGGCATTTAAGCCCAGTGAGGTTTGGGTATAGATTATTTCAAGTTACTGACTCCCACATGGCAGCATTCCAGGTTAAATGATCAACTCCCTGTATATGATGTTCCAAACATTCCCCACCTTTTTGCCTTGCACAGCCTGTCTTAAATGCCTGAAATGAAGTCCATCTTCTTCACCCCTTGAATTCCTTCCACTGTTCCTCCTGAGCGAACCTCAGCAGCTACCTATGAGACATTTCTTATATTCCCTAATTGTTGTCCTATCTCCCCTAAATTTTTCCCATGTGCTCTGAGTATATTTTCTGCTTTTTGTGCACATGCTTTATACCTCTAGTTGAATGACAGCTAATTCAGTTGTCACACAGCTAGTTGACACTGTCAAACAATCAGACTGGCTCATACTCTCTTCTCCTTAATCCATCCTCCATGTAGCTACTAAATTAATATTCCTTAAGGTACATGCTTGGTCATATCACTAAATAAATTGCAAACTACTTTACTTGGCATAGAAACTAATTTTTTTGGCTTTGCATCCCCTAGGTCTACAAGGGCGACTAGGTAGTACAATGGATAGAGCACGGGGCATGGAATCAGGAAAACCTGAGTTCAAATCGAGGCTCAGATACTTACTGGATATGTGATTCTAAGCAAGAAACTTAACCCCTACTGCCTCAGTTTCCTTACCTGCAAAAAGAGAATATTAATAGCACTGACATAGCAGAATTGTTGTGAGGATCAAATGAGATATTAATTGTAAAGCACTCAACAGTGCTTAGCACGTAGAAAGTACTATATCAATGCTATCACTTATTGTTATTACTTATCGTGCTGCTGTTTTCAGTCTGATTCTTCCTGACCACTTCTGGCAAAGATGCTGAAGTGGTTTGTCATAGCCTCTCTTCCAGTCCAGTTTACAGATAAGGAAAATGAGGCAAATAGTATCAGGTAACTTGCCACTGTATCTCAGTAAGGAAAACATATCACCAGAAATTTTTTCTCATGCCATTAACATCTTGATCCAGAGACTATAGAGGAAGTTGCTAATAACAAAACCATGTCATAACTACTGTGGTATCATATTAAAAATGAGGTGAACTAATACTATCATCTTGATTTTCCAGACAAGGAAATGGGGAAAAGGGCCTGAGTAACTTTCCTGCTCAGAATATTCCACATAGCTTCCTTGCCCTATTCCTGGAGTCCTGGTGCCTTTTTTGTTTTAAGGAATCTTTCTTCTTCTTAGTTTCTCTGACTCTCCAACATGTCATCATTTAAGGAATGGGGACAATTCTGTGGCTGCAAAAGCTTGAGGAGTATGCATTTTCTAATTTTCCAGTTCAGTTGTTAGAAAGGGTTTACATTTTATTTTATTTTATTTTATTTTTTTTGGTCAGAACCTTTCTCAAGAGCTTAGTGGAAAGAGGTAAAGGAGACAAGAGGTAGATGTGCTTTTAAAGGTAGTAAACCCACAAATTTGAAGAACTATCAGAGAAGGTCAGGTTCTGAACAGCTCTAAAAATCTTACTGCCTCATTCATGTGACCCCAAATGTAATTCTGACAGAAAATCTAGGGCATCTTCATGTTTGCTGTGTCACTGTCTGTATTAATTAAGCCTGAATGTAATGAATGAACACTTCAAATTAAAAGGAAAATAAATAACCCAATAACACTCTTTGTTACCTAAAAGGAAATATTGTTACATGCAACGTCCTGGAAGAACCTGAGAGAAAAACCATGCAATTAAATTCTGCCAATGTGCTAGAAAATAATCCCCTGGGGATGTCTTATCTGTATTTAATATTAAAATAAATATTCCTTTTATGCATATAACATTCAACATAGAACATTTAATTTAATTTAAGCGTGTAACACAATAGCAATCATGAGAAATAATCAGAAGCCACAGTGTGCTCTCTAAAAAGGATAAACGGTCCACCTTGGAATCTTAATGGGACATTTTGAGATATAAAGGTAATGGAAGGTACCAAAACCAAAATATATTTTACCCTAGTAGTCAGCCTGTATGGATTCTCCAGATAGCTGGGTGCTTTTTCTGCTGCATCCCAGCATAAATCCAGGCACTCATTCAGAATGCTTTTGTTCTTTGTCTTACTAAACCGGCTCTACAAGAGTTGTTGAGAAACTTTTGGAGAAGAAACATTCAAAACTGAGATTCAAAATTTCTCAGAGGGGCATTATTCTTTTTCCTCCTTTCAATCAATTGTTCATTAAGTATTTTTTTGACACTGAGGTCAACAAAATTGAGGAAGAATGGATAGAAACAGAGCATTGAGAAAGAATCACTAATCCTAAGGCACTTAAGGTAATGCTGGGGAAAAACAGAGATATAGATTAGATTCTACCATTTTCTAGTTCTATGATTTGAGCCTCAATTCTTTCGTCTGTAAAATGGAATTATAATAATTACACATATCTAACTCCCAGGGTTGTCATCAATTTTGAAGTTCCATAGAAATATGTCATGAATATGATAAAAGGAAAAATAATGTGGAATTAGAAATTAGAAAATTCAAGGAAAATTTTAAAGAGAATCTGGGACTTGTCCTAAGCATACTGTAAAAGAATCGAATCTTGATAAAATGAGAAGATGAAAGGCTAGTCCAGATAGGGGTAGCAGCATGGACAAAGACAAAGGTTTATCCAATCATCATATACTTTGAGGAAATGCAGAAGATGGATTAAGCATATTATGTGTGGAAGCTGAAAGAAGGAAAGCCTGCCTAACAATAGCCCAGTGCTGCTCTCAAAATGAAAATGGCTAAGTTCCACAACTTTGGAACATTAAAGGAGAGGCTGGATCAACTACAGTAATATCATAGAAAGGATTCCTGTGCTGTATAGAAATTCGGATCAGATGACCTAAAAGGTCCCTTTTCAAGGAATTCAAGACTTTTTCCAAACTAATTCCTCCCCTCTTACTGCTGTGTAATATCATGAAATATATTATCACAGAATCTAAGGGAAATATCCTAGTACAGTGGTAAAAATGACACCTCTGGATTCAGAGGACTTAGATTCAAATTCCACCTTTGATGCTTTTTATATGTGTCCTTTAGTAAGTCTAAAATAATAACAACAATAGCAGCATTTCTAGAGTGCTTTAAATTTTGCAAAGCATTTCACTTATATTAACTTGATTGCTTTCCCTGGGCCTTGCCTTCCTCATCTGTACAATTAGGGTATGGGATGAGATTAGGTGATTTTTGAGGTCTCTTCTAATTTCGCATGTATGATCTTCTGAGAATATCATTGCCAGAAAAGATCTCAGATCCAATCCATACCTAATCAACTAAGCTATTCTACAATATCCTTGATAAATTGTCATCTACACTTCCTTAGAAAACATAAGGGAAGTGAGAACTTTTGAATTCAACAGCACATATCACTTTTACAAAGTATTAATGTTCAGAAGTTTTTTTTTTTCATCAGATCTAAATTAGCCTTTGTATCTCCCAATCCTTCTCACCAGCATTTTACTCTCTAGGACCAAATAGAGCAACTCTTATCTGTCTTCCATGGGACAAGCCATTCAAATACTTTAAAAATGGTTATCATGTCCCCTGGGGCAGGTTCTCTAGCTCATCACTTTTAGAAAGTTGCTGACCCCATATAGAGTTGCATATATGTCACCAAGCATAGAAGGGAAAAAGCTCAGGGTAGGTAGTTTTGGTTCAAAGAGCCACAGAAAAATAAATCTCACTCAAGAGCGTTTGTGCTACTAGACCAAACTGGACCCTGGAGGCAAACTCATTTCACAATGGGAATCAATGGGAATGGACAGAATCAAGTTTTGGGTTTTTTTTTCCCTTTTTTTTTTTTTTTTTGCAGACCATAGTAAAGCCCTCTGTTTAGTTCAAGCTCTGTGGAACAGGTTTGGTTCTAATTTGATCTGAGCAGCTTATCCATTCATAATAGAGAGAAGGATGGAAGAAGAGAAAAGTGGGCTGGGGGGGCAGGGAGAGATAGAACTAATGGACATTTAAAATTCTCCCCTTTAAAATATGTTCCAGTGGTGAGCTGGAGGAATTTAGCTCATTGGGTTAAAAGGTTTAAATGTTCCTTCCAAATCAGATAACCAATGTGGACTGCTTCTTTAAAAATGACTTGAGAAAAGTTTGATTTTCCATAAAAGATTCTTTGTAACAGAAGACCCTTGTCTTCTTTTCCACAAAAATCCAGGTTCTATCAATTCACACTACTATACTCCATAAGTTACACCTGCCATTCCTATCTTAAACAAAATATTTAGAAAGTGATTGTTAGGTTCACTAGGTTGTCAAACACGTATGAGAATTCATATTACACCCTTTTAAGCACTCTCTGCTTCAGTCAAAACAGCTAGGTACTCACTATTCCATTCAAAAGACATTTAATATCCAATCTCCAGGCTTTAACACGTATGATTCCTCCATGTCTGGAATGTGCTAACTCCCTCTGTCTGTCTGCCAGTTTATCTGTCTCACTCTCTCTAGCTTATTTCAAAGGGCACCTCAGATATCACTCCTACATGTGTCCTTTTTTCAATGTTCCAGTTCTTCTCTTCCCTTCTTGAAAATACGTTATATAAATTTTATGTTCATTTATTTATTTATTTAGGGTTCAGGATTTGGGGCAGTTATAGGGTCCTATGGGAAATCTATCAGGGAATGCTGATCAAACCAGTTAAAATTTTGTGTGATTCTCTGTTTTATATAAGGGCTATTTCTGCTTGCATATCTGTGTCTGTCTGTATCTGTGTCTTCTCTTTCTCTCTCTCTCTCTTTCTCTCTCTCTTTCCCCCCTCCCTCTTTCTCTCTTCCCCTCCCTCTCCTTTCCTCTCTTCCTTTCTCCCTCCTTCCCTCTCTCCTTCCCTCCATTTCTTTCTCTTTCTCTCTCCCCTCTCTTCCTGTCTCCTTATTTCTCTCTCCTTCTCTCTCTCTCCCTCCCTCTCCCTCCTTTGCTGCCTTTCTGTCTGGGTCTGTCTGTGTTTATCTGTCTCTGTGTGTCTCTGTCTGTCTCTCACTATCTCTCTGTCTCTATCTATCTCTCTGACTGTCTCTCTCTCTCTCCTTTCCCTCCTTCCCTCCTCCCTCCCCAAGTCACTGCTGGGAAACTTAGTAAAGTGGCTGGTAAATTCATTTCATTCCATTCCACAAAGGTGTGCTGAGCCCCTCTCATGTGTAAGATACTGCATAAGGAACTGATGATACAGAGAGTAATAAGACATTGTCTCTCTTAAGGAGTTTGCCATCTAGTTGGGGAAGGTAACTTGAAATCAGAAAGTTACACAAGGAGAGACATAGGATAAATGTCTGTGTATACAGACATATATTTTACTATCCAAAAATAAAATTTGAAATTTTCTTACTTAAAATATAAGATCTATAATCTCTATAAGAATAAAATGTAAGGAAAAAACCTCTCAAAATGGGAAAAATCGAATACAGTTTGTAGGGTTCTAGACACAGGAGGGAGGGTCTATCATGTGGCATTTTGTGCCAAGATCTGAAATTGGTGATGAGTTATTGGGGGAGAGAGGCATGGTTTTCTTAGCTAGGCAAGGAAATTTCCAGTCTATGAAATGATTCCTTTTCCCAGAGAATGGAACTAGGATTTCATAAAGTTCTCAAAAAAGAAAGAAAGAAAAGAAAAGATAATTCAGAGAAACTAGCCAACACATTAACCCTCTTTGGGAATATCCACTGTATATACCTACAGTCTTCTCTGAAAAATAAGGAGGGAGATTTTTTGTTTCTCACACTTTGATACAGCATTTATAGGTCATGATTTTGCATTTGACTCCCATGTTGATCAACTAGCTGCTCACAACTCTGACCCCTTGAATCATTCACTTTTTCTGTGATGGGCTCCAAAGCAAAAATTTATCTTTCCTTAGTTAAACAAATTAAAAAAAACAAAACAAAACATTAAGTTTCAAGTAGCCTCCGAGTCTACCAGCAAATGGGCTGGTAGGAATTAGTACAGGTGATGCTGAATTGAATGCTTAATTGGATCATAGCTTTAAAGCTAGAAGAGATTTCAAAAAGAAAACAGAAAACAAAAGCCAAGGGAAACACTTAATGAAAACCCAAAAGATGTATGGAAAATCATATGGTTCAACCTCAGAGGAAAAAAAAACTGACTCAGAGAAATTAAAATGATTTGCTCATAGACACATATCTACATAATCAAGCAATTATTTATGAGATACCTATTATGTGTCCAGCACTTTTTTACATGCTGGGGACAGATACAAAGACAAATGTATAACAAAAGTACTTTCCTTCCTTGATGCTCCTGGATTTGGCTTGATATCTGTACACTACTCAGGGTGAGGGTGGAGTTACCGGTAATGGACAATTATTATAATGGGATCTGTCACACAGCATTTGAATGAAAAATATTGTTATTTCACTAAAAGGCTCTGGCAGTGCATATTTCTCCAAAGCAAAAGCTGCCAGTTTCTAATTTGCTTATGACTTAGATTTTTAATCCTTTCATCTTAAGAAAAACCATACAATTTTTTTTGAATTCTATTTAGGTTTTAAAAACCTTTCAAATTTTGTTTCCTGAAAAGTAGGAGGAGCTATAGTCACAGAATTAGCTCCATTATGGGGAAAGCCACAATGGGACCAAATTGAATTTAAAGGAGTAATATTTTGTTCCTCTACCTCCAAATTTGAGTAAAGCTAAGGAGCTGTGTTAACTTCAATAGCAAATGTCTTGAGTAATGAGAGAACCAGTCCAGTAAACTTTGCTAAAACCTCATTTAGCAACCACTAGCAGTTCAGCATGTGGAAAGAAAGGCCTCTCACTAATTATACTAATGAGTAAAAGATGAATTACAAATCCCCAAGGACAGGAAGATAGGCTTGTATATGTCAGACAGGCAAGTGGGGACCACCACAACACACAGTCTGAGATGGGGGGTGGGGATGGACATAAGACAATTGCCAATGGTGTCACTCTAACTTCAGCTGAATCAGAGAATTCCATTTGGAAACAGTAATAAGTATGGTATTTTAGCCTGCCCTCCACAGCTAAGAATTCAGCCTTGAGGTCACTGTAATTTCTAACAGGATAAGAAAGGTATCTATGGATCCTGAGGGAGCATATATTATAGCTTCTTTTATAAAGCAACAGAAGTGCTTTAACAAGTCCATATAGTATCTGATATGTTTTAACATATAAATCATAATGTGTGCCAACAACTGCTTCTAAAAATGATAAAAAAAAATGACTGGTTAGTTAGGGTTTTGACCATGGATGCCAAATGTAATGTTCATTGATAGCACTTGAAGAACTATAGCAACAAAGAAACAGGAAAACTTATTACTTGGTTAACAAGAATAGGATAGGAACTAATTAGACTTGAGATTTCAATAGCTTAGGAAACTTTTATTTAGTCTTCTTAACATTTGAAGCCCTTTAAAATTTGTCTTCTGACTTTTCCCAGTTTGCATACAGTTTGCCCCTTTCCATGTACTCTATCATTCACTGATGCTGTCCTATACCCAGATCTTCAGCTTTGTATAGACTGGCTGTATCTCATTCCCAAAATGCTTTTTCTCCTTACCTCAAACTTGCAACCCCACATTCCCCTCAAAGCTGGCCTTAGGTGTTACCTCCTAGGCCTCTAAGTTCACTGGTATAAGAATCTCTCAGGTAAAGTAATTCCCACTCCAAATGGACATCAGTATTTTAATTTCAAATGAATCTTAGAGAGTTTTCTTAGAGCATTGATAGGTTAAATAACTCATGCAGGGTCTCATCCATCCAGTATGTGTCAGAAGTGACACTTGAACCGGTTTTCTTGGATTGAAGGCCAGATTTTTTTTTAACTACTTTATGGTTGCTTCTAGTTAACAAATCATTTAAATAGGAAGGTACTAGATGGTAGGCTAAAGTGAACTCTTTCCTTTGTCCTAACCTTTCCACAAAGTGGCCTTCCCACATTATTCTGATACTGGAGTCTTTTTATTCCACTCACAAGAAGATGTCTCCTGCTCAGTTCTTCTGGTTTGGAGATATACTGTGTGTTATTTGTCCTTATATGGGTTCACACTTGACACGTATGTAAAAATATGTTTGCCCCTGGACTAGAGTTAGTGACATCTTCTGCAATGTCTAATTTGCAGGAGTCCTGGGAACATCTAACACTATGCAAGATTACTGCCCTATGAGAATGTATGATATGGCTAAATGTGAAGGCTATTAAAATCCAAACATTTTCAGTTTCATTAGCTCTTTTTCTTTAATACTTAATTCAATAAGCACTTATTAATCCTTGTGGTTAATAACTTAAAAATCCTGAATACTATGTTAGACACTGAGGTATGGCAACACGATATGATAGAAAGAACAATGGAAGCAGCTAGGTGGGTAGAATGCTGGGCCTGGAGTCAGGATAAATCTGAGTTCAAATTGTGCTGAGATAGAGGAAATTGCAAAAGTATAAGCATGTGCAGATTATTTAGCATTTGGGACTCAGTTATCTTATCTGTAATAAAAATGAGGAGGTTGTATGAGATGAAAGAATGAAAACATACATGAACGAAAGAATATTTATTAAAATTTTCCTTTGAGCAAAGTCTTCATGCTAAACATTGAGGATACAGATGGAACAAGAAGAAAGATTTTGTTCTCAAGGAGCTCCATTTTAATAGGTGGGAGGACAAATACAGGAAGTTTAGCAGAACATTAAGATGCTTTCTGGTTCTGTACTATGAATGAATACCTCATTTGCTATATCAATGCAAAGATGAAGTCTCTGCTCTGTAGAATTTAGGAACTCACAATCTAATGCCTATTTTTTTCTAACTCCATTTGAACATTCTTAAAGTACTGAATCCACACAAAAAGACTGCAGATGTTTGAGCATCTCCTGCCTCCAACACCTAGTCTAGCCCAGGCAGAATAAGACACAGAGATGATTAGCTTGATGAGGAACAACCCCTTATACTGGCTGATAAAGTAGCAGTCAGACGCAACCCATTTCATTGAAATAAAGGCCTGGGTCGACATTGAGCAATTTTGCATCAGCCCATTTACACAAAGTTAGCGCCTACATGGCATGCCAATTTGATTAGAAAATGTGTTACATGCAGAGCAAGCCCTGTCTAATAGAGGGAGAATTTGGCTAATGAAACATGGAAGTGGAAGAAGCTACCTATCCTTCTTTTAAATCTGGAAGCCAATTATTATGATTGGATCTTGACTTTCAATATTTCTACAAGTACAGTGAAATCCTGCCAAGGAATAAGAGTATGAGAGGAAGGATTGCAGTGAGACCAGACACCATTCTCCTTGGGGACTTGAAATATAACTGTGTCTCTTTTTCACCCCTGCATACTATTATTATTTCTTACAAAATTCAGCTCATTTATTACAGGAAAAAAAAATAAAACCATCAATTTTCCTTAAAAAAATATAATTTGATCACGACCTTGAAAATAATTTTAGCCTACCATTTCAAAAATGGTTTCTCATGGACATGAAATGTCACTATTCAATTCAATACAATGAAATTCAGCATATATCTATTAAGTCCTTACCAGATACGGCACACTAAGTATACAAAGACAAAAACAAAGACAGGACCTGTTTTCAAGAAACTAATTAAAGTCTATCAGAGGCAAACAACATATACACAGATAAGCAAATATAAAATATATGCAAACAAAGTATAAAGACAAGGAACATTACATAATGAATAAAGAGTTGTATTTCAAGACTGAAAGATTTGAGTTCATATCCTTGCCTTAACATTCTGGATGGGTGACTGCGTAAATCATTAAATTTCTAAACTCTTCAAGATTTTAAGGTGCAGAAAAGGTGCCAACCTTTATTAGTGGAATATTGTTTCTTCAAACTGGAAGTTGCGTAGACCAGTTACATTAAACTCAAATAGAAATCAGGGGCCCCTAATCCATGCATGAGGATCCCTGCAGGCAGTACTTCATTTTGAAATAAAACATTATTTGTTTTGTTTTATTTCATTTAAAAATATTTCTCAAATGTGTATATATAGATAGATATCCATATCTATATATATTGCTAAGGCAATTGGGGTTAAGTGACTTACCCAGAGCCACATAGCTAGGAAGTATTAAGTGTCTGAGGCCACATTTGAACTCAGGTCTTCCTGCTTTCAGGGCCTGTGCTCTATCCATTGTGCCATCTAGCTGCCCCTCAATTATATTTTAATCTGATTTCTTCTCATTTGCAAGTGGTGCCATAGAGTAAAGTAGTGCTTAGAACAACTGTACCTGGCAGGTAGTGAGAGCTTAATAAGTGCTTGTTGGTGATGAAGATGCTAGAAAGAAAGGTGAGTAACCAGGAAGTATGAGGAGTACTATTTGGTTTTAGTTTGTTATACTTGATTCATGAAGAGGATCAAAGTGACATCACCAGGGTACAGTATATCCAAC
Organism: Myrmecobius fasciatus; assembly: GCA_023553655.1. Lineage (NCBI taxonomy): Eukaryota > Metazoa > Chordata > Mammalia > Dasyuromorphia > Myrmecobiidae > Myrmecobius > Myrmecobius fasciatus. The sequence continues at coordinate 1,391,807 of JAJPUD010000017.1, read as the reverse complement.
TGTAGGCAATCAGAGCAATATAAGGGTGAAAGTCTCTATTATAGGTCAGGCACAAATAGTTCATGTGAACATTTGGAGATCTATTTGGGATAGGAGAAATCTGAAATACCTATAAGATAACCCATAAGATAAGTTGGGAACGTCCAGTAGATGGCTAGTAATTTAAAACTGTTCTTTGAGAGGGAGATGAAAACAAATTATGGAAATTTAGGCATTATCTATAGAACAAAGCCATAGGATGCACTCCCATGTAAGTAGTGTGACATGAACTCTTGCTATTTCTATTTACATCCTGAAGAACTCAAGACATCTAATGCTCCTGAAGAATTACATTTAGGTTCTGAAGGACCTGACCTACTGGAGGGTCAAAACTCCAGCAATACTCTCGCCACTTCAATGACTAAGTCAATGGCTCTTTGCTGTGTGCTGGGTAGATTACACATCCCTTCTTATTAGCTCTTTGAGGGAAGCATGTCCCTTTAGAGCTGAAGACTCACTCCCTGAAGAAGGAAAGGAAGGATAAGTTGATTGTAAAAGTGCACAGGGTGGTTTTTTAGGGAAACTGCTAGCTGTCCCTTCTTTCACAAGGAAGTCCAGGTCAACTACACAGCTCTGTTTATGAAAAAAGCCTAGGGGGATAGCCTCAGGAAGGCCCTCCTTGGATCAACTCTTAATTCTCTTGGGATGGCAGATCTCTGGCCTCTGCATTAAGATTCAGAGTATTATCTGCTCTATGCAAATCCTTCACTGGGGTACAGCAGTGAGTGCAAGGGGCCTGAGTAAGAAGAGACTGCAAGCAGATTTTAATGAACTGCAGAACCAGTGCCAGACTGTAAACTTTGTCTAGATTTGATTAAAAAGAAGAACAATGCCCTCTAGTCACATGGGAGCCAGGCAGGCAGCTGCAGTCCATAAGGGAGGGTCTCTGAGACGCTGTGGAGGTATACATAGGTAGTGGGACTGCTTTGCCCTCAGAGCTCTCTCTCCCTTGCTCTCCTCATTTAGTGTGTTTACATACATCTGCACAAATATTATGGCAACATGTTGAGAGAGAGAGAAATTAGCAAGAGACTGTGGTGTGTACACACATACAGCCCACATGCAGGCGCCTGTGCAGAGAATGCGCATGAGCATCCAGAGAGCCCAGAGTCCGATTTTTTTTCATAAGCAAAATTCAGTGTGTTGACTACAACCATATACAGCCCCAATATTTATTTACTTATTCAATTCTTTTTAATTGCACCCTTCGCACAACTGTCTCAGGGCACAAAAGCACAAAAATTAAAATATTAATTAAAATACATAAAACATAACAGAGCAGCAATTAAAATGCCTTAAAATAATATATTAAGAAAGCATCAGCCTTAAAGTATTGGCCCAAGAGGGAAGGTTAATTTCACAGAATCACAGCCTACAAAAATTTAAAGTGCGCATGCACAATGTATACAAACTGTATTGGTTTACTATGAGGGACTTTGAGAATTTCCAATGAATGCAAATGTTGCCTTCAGCAAGAAAGTGAGGAGTGAAAGGAAGACCTCTAGACCAAGGGCATAATCCCTTTTAAGATATTATTTGGTAAACATATTTGAACTGGACCAATAATTTCATTCTATAGGGGACTCTCAGAGTGGAAGCTCCTTCTACAAAAGCAAATTAGTCTTTGCACAGCCATTTAATAGACATAGAAAATCGCCCAGGTCATTGAAAAGTTGATCTATTTGCTCAGGGTCAGACATCCAGGAGATGTGGGAGATGAGACTTGAACCCATATGGTTCTTACTTCAAGGTCAGCCTCGTGTCCGTTACTTCCCACATTCTCTCAATAAACCCAGAACGCTGCTGTTTTGTTTTGGTTCTGATCATCCCAATAACCTGTTTATTTAGAACTAACGAGATGATTACAAATGAAGGTTGTGTAGTAATGACTCAATTAAGTATATCTCTAGATTTAAAAATAATTCTACAAAGTAGTCTGGCTTATTTTCATTCAGCCAAAAGGTTGATCTCCACTGAGCCGGGCTCTCCAGGGCTCAGGCTAAGACATTCAGAGCCGCGTCTGGGGCCTGGGTCTTCCTGTCCTGCAAACGCCCGTCCCTGCATACCCCAGGGCTACCCTTCCGGTCAGTACCCAGCAAGGCCAGCATCCCAGAGCGAGCCAGCTGGGTCCCGGCCAGCACTGCTCCCCGGAGCTCCTCTCCTCTTCACAAAGAAGCCAGGTGGCTCTGGCATGCTGCTGGGGGATTTAAGCTACAATGGGGGTGCTAGACAGACAGAAATGATCTTTTTTTTTTCCCTTCCCCAGTCCATTTCCAGTTCTGCTGCAGAGTAAATAAATCCTTATTTCTGAGGTGTCTCCCTACCCAGCTATCTTGGCCGTTTGAATCCCTGCAGCGCCATCTGCTGGCAAGCCGATCACAATACTCCTGTTTCTCTGGAGGAATTTAATCACTCCTTCCTTCCAAGCCCAGTTCGGGCATCAGCTCAGAACCCTGGGCATTAGGGGCCAAATGCGCGGCTCACCCAACCAGCATCTTTTGCGGAGCCAGAAGCTGGCTTCTCTTGCTAAATGCTGCCATATGAGAACTCAGCAGGAAATACGGCTTTAAGGAGCTCAGCCCTTCCTCCAGAGACAAGAGGATGGCGTGGAAATCTTGTCTGCCCAAGAAAATCTGTCAGTATCCACAGATTGTCCTTATTTTGGAAGAAGCGCCAGGTCTGCAGGCACTATTTGGCAGGGCTATGGCTGATGAAAGGGCAGGGCTGATACTTAGAGCGGTGCTAACTGAAGGGATACAGCTGAGCTTCTGGGCTATCCTTATCTACTCCCTTCATTTGTCAAATGAGGTACCGTTGGCCTAGATCATCTCTGAGTTACCTGTAATCGACTCGACCACCAGGTCAGCCTTTGTTTGTTGGAAAGTCAAGAGACTGTTTTGCAAGCAGATACACATTGCGAACAGTTTCTGCAAAATCATCCATAGACCAATCTCTAGACAGGGCAGCCTGTCGTTAGGAGATGCAAGTCTCATACTCTATAGCAGTTTTTGCACAAGTGCCTATAATTATTGCCCATTATTAAAAAGTGCATGAGAAAGAAGCTATGGATTATAAATTCATGGTAGATTATGTTTTAATGTTCCCAAAACAGAATAATAATTGCTAAAACTGCTCTGGGTATCAAGCTTCATTGCACTGAACTGCACTCCAAGAATTATTATTTAAAAAAAAAATCACTTATGGTATCGGAAGGGCCCAATGTCAACAAAACTCGTTCCCAGCAGCACTCTTCTGTGGCACCACTGTGCCTGAGTGCGTTAGTGACCAGAACAAAGGACAAGTGGCAATGTTGTAAATTAAGGTACAATTTGCAAATGCTTCATTAATATTTATTAAATGATTATTAGATGTTCTTACATTCTCTAATAAGATATTATAAAGCATGTCATTAAAATGCATTAGTACATTCTTAGCAAGGGATGCCATTGCCTGCTGTTAAGAAAAACATGATTTTATATAAGAGCTCTTAAAGCCTTTCCCAAGATAAGAGTAGTAGAATATGACAACGTATAGATTTTGATGTTGGTCAGGAGTTGAAGAAGTCCTAAGAAATAGGTGTGTGCTCACTGTCAAATAACATGCTTTTTCTTTACTCTCCAGATTTTAGAGTCTCACACCATATGGTCAATACCTTTGAAAGGGATAGAATCAAGACTGGCTTGCAGTGTGTTCAGTTAAGGATTGGCACGTGTTTTGCAGCTTTCATTTCTATTGTTTTTCCTCTGGGTCTTCAAAACAGGAATCAATAGCCACAAAGGTCTCTTTTAAAGGGAATATAATGGAGGATGGTAGCAAGTACGGTTTATAATGTTGCATGTTGCATATTTTGTTTTATTGATAACTCTAAACATGCACAGATTGCCTACCCCTTCCCACCTTAAGCTTAGCTATCTCAAACACTATTACTGAAAATGGAATTAGAAAGAAGGAAAAGGGACCCAGAGTAAAAGGTTATGGCCACTTTATTGAAGATAGCCACCAAAAGTTTCCCTGGGTCAATTTAATTTGTTAGCATTTATTAAGCAGCCATTATGTGCCAGGCACTCTATTAAGCACTAGAGAGACAAAGGATGGCAAAAGGTAGTCCCTCCTCTAAGGGAACTCAGTTGAATGGGGAGATAACACTTCTCACTCCTGGGGTCCAATTTAGAATTAGAAAGATAACCAGAACCACTTTAAAGACAGTGTGAGTCAGTCTGTGTTCCCTAGACCCCAAAGAGGAGGAAACAGGTAAAAAGAAGTAGCCAAAATGGCCATAGATTTAAGAGTGCTACTCCCTTCTCTAAATATGTATTACGTATTCTTATTTAACTTGTTCATTACTAGTCTATCTTAAGTGTGACTTGGGTCTATTGGTATATTTGAAAGATTCCAACATCCTTTGAATTTAGAGTATGACAATACCATTTTTACCATTTGGAGACATACAAATTATATGTGAGGAAAAGCTAGAATCTCTTGGACCAGCTGAGAACTAAGTGACTGTCTTTGACTGTTACATATGCCCTCCTATTTGTGCCAGTGATGGTTTGTATAACTTGCAATAATTATCAAAAATAGCATTTATAAAAGAGTCCTGTAAAATCATCTGAAATTATTATGTCTTTAGAGCTTTAACTTTTAATTTAAAGATTAGGCTTAATTTAAAAATTAGTTAGGTGAAATCTAGAGAGGTATGAATTTATATAAATTTCATCAAACTCTCTTAGTCCTTTCCAAAACTGAGTTATCTTCAAGACATCTCAGCTCAGTCATTTCCCTGGTAAAGTCTAAAGGCTCAGAGAAGACATTTCTTTCCTTAAGATGATTATTCTTGGCCCCCAATAATTATCCCTCTTGTTCTCTATGACCAAACTAAATTAATGAGTACAGAAGTCTATACTGCATTGTAAACAGCATAACAGCATCTCCATTTTTCCTCATAAAAGCTATTCAAGAAGTAAAGCCATGTTTGATTTTCTCTGACACTCTGGGTCATCTTTTGGAATAGAATTCACTTGCCATAGGGGAAAGAACACTGAAATGGAAATTTAGAATTTTAAGTTTTAAGTACTGTTTCCAACAACAACAAAAGGTTATCTGCCTATGGGCAAATAACTTTAGCCCCATAGACCTCAGTTTTCTTATCTGTAAAATGAGGTTGAACTTCTAAAGTATTTCTCAACGGGAAGATATGTGATTCCAACCTGGAATTCTTATATTCTAGTGTAGATTTACCTTTTTCAGGGGACATAAAAATCACACATGCAAACATAAATATGAAGAGGCATGCATGTCATTTTTAAATAACAGGAATCAGAAGCACAAGTAGGAATTATTTTGCTTCAGCCAAAATCTATTCAAGGGTGGGAAGTGTAGCAATACTTTTTCAATGAATTAGACATAACCTTTCACTCTGGGTAGCTTTTCCTTTTTTCTAATTCTGTTTTTCAGAAATAGTGTTTGAGATAGCTAAGTTTAAAGTGGAGAGGGATAGATAATCTGTGCATGTTTAGAGTTATCAAGTTTTTTCATTGCAACTACTTTTCCCTTGACAAATTTTTACATGACCCCAAAATATAAGTATATAAAGTAGGTATACAAATAAAATATTTGTAATTGATAAATCATAATTTTATGACCCCTACATTGTTATGTGATTCCATAAGGGAATGGCCCACAATTTGAGAAGCTTCAGTATAGAGGATAGTGTTACTGAAAAACAACTGACAGGGGGAAATGGTGGGGCTGCCTAAGAGTAGTTGGGTTCCACAGGGGTGTACATAACAGGGTTTTTCCTGTAGGGAGACAGGAGGGTCTCCTAGAAAACAAAATAAAACAAAATGAAACCCTCTCATCCCAGATGTCAGTGTCCTGGAGTCAAAACCCATTTATCCCATGTTTGTTTGGTTCTGATAGGAAAACCACGATTTTACATCTTCCACACAAATTGTCATTCATTTCAACATGGGATAGAAAGAAAGAGAGAGAATAAGCATTTATATAATGCCTATTATGTGTCAGGCACTGTGTAAGTACTTTTAATAACATTATCTCATTTGATCTTCACAACAACTCTCTGAAGTTAGTATCCCTATTTTATAGTTGAGGAGATTGAGGCACATAGAGGTTAGGTAACTTGCCCATTTAATAAATATCTAAGGCAGTATCTGAACTAAGGAATTCCTAATTACAGTCCCAGGGCTCTAATTCACTGCACCAACTGCTTCACACTGAACAAAAAGGATGTGATTTTGCATATACATACTGTCCCAAAAGTCTCAGTTCAAGTTTAAGTTACCAAAGCTTAATCTTACACTAAGACTTTAAGAATAATCTGTATATTACCCAAGAGAAGGCTTCTCTTTGACATAGCTGGCTAACAACACAGTAGCTCTCTTTACCATAAATGAGATATTTTGTGACCACCTCTCTGAACTTCTGGCTTCCCCCAGAAGCAAAATAATACCCACAGCAGAATTAAGCCACCAGTGTTGCCAATACATTGATAAATGTGAGGAGAATTTTGATGGAAAGCTTAAGCTTCTCTGATCTCAGAATTCAGTTATAACCTTGTAAAATATCCATTGAAAGAAAGTTTTACAATGACTAAATTTACAACGACCAAAACACCACCAAAAAACTACCTATAGTAGCATACACTTAACAAATTATTTAGACTCATAATTTTTCTATATATGTTCTTTGTTGTTGAATTATATGAAAGGAAGAAAGATGGGTAGATATTTTTAAGATTTTTTGTTTTATAGCCTTTCTCTTCATCTCTTTACCTTTCACAGTACTACAAGAGGCCATCTTTCGAGCCAGATTTAGTCTCCTTCTGGATCCTCCAACACAATAACAAATCTAAGGAAGATCTTAATAACAGTTATCCCCTCATCAATAGAGCATACACAATACACAAAACCTGTGGAAGATGTTATGTTAGAAATACATTATGGCCTCCTAGGAGGGGATATATAAGACCAGCACAGATGGTTTTCATGCAAAGTAGAACAGAGAAAGCAGAATATAAAATGGGAAGGCATCAATGGAAGAAAAGAACAAGAACTTTTGTAATCCTTAACCAGAAGTTCCTAATTTTCAGCTTTAATGGAGATTCTGAATTGGACTATATGATTGTTAGGAAGTAGAATGGTATAATGAAAGGAACGTTTATTCTACAATCTGGTGACATCAGTTCAAATCTCATAAACTTGAATAAGTCATATGAGTTCCATTGGCCTAAATTATCTCCTTTTTATAAGAAGAACTTTGGGTTAGATCTATGATCTATCACCTGTAAGTTCCCTCCTAGATCTGAAATCTGTGAAGGAAGCCATTCTACCCCAAACATAAACTTACTAGAATTACCAGCTCCTTCCTTGCCATAGTTCTCCCTATTCCCTTCTTGTCATTCTCCTTATTCCTCCCTTCCTCTCCCTACTTGGTAGAAAAATATTTTTTGTGCTTTCCCAGAGGGTTATAATTCATAGATATTTGCTCGAAAGATGGCCTGTCGTAGTATTGTGAAAGGTAAAGAGATGAAGAGAAAGGCTATAGAGCATCTGAGAGTGGAAAAAGCTTTCCTTGCCAAGGTCAGATATATATCAGCAGTGAGACAATGCAACACTCGTTTCAACCTGAGGCAACAATAGACCTTGACCTCAGCCACATGAAAACAACAATTTGCCGTCATCTATAAAACACTTTCTTTACATTCCCCCATTCCTTTTGCTTCCCAAACCTCAGTCTCCTGAGTAAGTCACTATATTTTATAACTTGCATGTGTGCATGTATGTGTTTTGCATTCTAAGAGTTGGGCAAAGATTTATTTCATTCTCTTGTAGTATATTATAGTTATTAGACAGCAATAAATTTCAGTTAAGTTAGCATTGCATTTAAATATGCAACTGCCAAGATGGAAAGGTGCTGAATCTATAGTATATGATAAATTTCCATTATTTGTGATCATGCTCTAATTTTGGACCCTGACTAGTGTCAGATAAAGAATGCAACATTTTCGTTGGATACTTCCTCTTCACTAAAGCCTTGCCATACTTGAGGCAGATACGCTTTGTTGGCATAGATTCTGTTTGCACCTTAACAGCTGTTTTGTTTTTTATTTAGAGAGAACAGGGTTGTCACCATCTGTCTTTTGAAAAATGAGTTCTGCTTGAAGCAACACAGAACCAAAAAAAAAAAAAAAAGGCTAAAGTGTAAAGCCAAGTACTATAATGGAAAAGGGGTCAACTTGAACAGGAAACAAAACTAAAGATGAAACCTTTTACTGCTTGGGAAAAGAAATAGTAATGAATTTCAGGTTGGTAAATGGGCCTAGATTGACAGTCTGGGAGACCACACTTCCCTGATGGGCCAAACAAGTACAGTATGGTGAAACTTCAATTTGCTGGAAGCTAACTATCTGGAAGTCTTGATTAGTGAGATCCCTAATCCACTGCCCCATTCGATTCAAAGGAGAAACATCAAAATCACAGTAAGACAGTTGATAAGAGAAACTGGCTTAATTTATTTTTCTTGTAAAATGGTTATTTCTTAAATTTTTTTTAATAAGGATCTGAATACAGGTCCTCTAACTTCAGAACTAATTTACTTTCATCTATATCATGACACAGCAAGGTGAGGAATGGCTCTCAATCTATAGTCTTATTACAATTTTGAGCTCACCAAAAATTTAAAGCAAACAAATGGCTTGAGTATCCAAGCATTCTGTTTTCATTGAGGTTTTACTATAGGGTAAAAAAAAAGAATGGGGACCAAAAGAAATATAAGTACCTAAATTCATACCATAAATCAGCACATAGCAGTCATGATGTTGGAGAGAGGAATGTACTAGAACCAAGTCACAATGGTTTCAGAGAGCCAATATTAAATTTTAAATGTAATATTTACACCTCAGAAATCAGCAAATTCTACATATCAGCGATTGACTTTTTGCTATGTTGTCTACATATAAAAAAATAGGAAAAATGTTAATGCAGAATAAACTTAAAAGTATATCTAGTATAAAATGGATAATTTGGATTACATTAAATTAAAATTTTGGCACATGCATGCACATATATGTAGCTAAGGCATCAATTTAGCCAAGATTAGAAGGAACCCATGCAGCCAGGATTAGAAGAATCCAGGAAGGTAGGGAAAACATTTTTATCGCAGATTTTTTTGATAAAGGTCTCATTTTTTAAATATATAGAGAACCGAGTCAAATTTATAAGAATACACGTCATTCTCCAGTTGATTTATGGTCAAAGAATACAAACAGGCAGTTTTCAGAAGAAGTAATCGAAGTCATCTATAGTCATATAAAAATGCTCTAAATCACTATTGATTAAAGAAATGCAAATTAGAACAACTCTGAATACCTCTTCACATCTATCTGATTGGTTAATATGACAGAAAAGGAAAATGACAAATGTTGGAGGGGGTGTAGAAAAATTGGGACACTAATGAACTATTGGAAAACAATTTGAAACAATGCCTAAAGGACTATCAAACTGTGCATACCCTTTGACCCAATGATACCAATGGGTCTATATCCCCAAGGAGATAAAAGAAAAGGGAACAAATACAAATACAAAAAAAAAAACCTCAATGAAAACAGAAAAAAAGAAAAAGGAACAAGTTACAAAAACACTTATAGCAGCTCTTTTTATGGTGGTAAAGTACTGGAAATCAAGATTTCCATCATTTGGAGAATGGCTGAACAAACTGAGGTATATGATTTTGATGGGATACTATTATCCTTTAAGAAATGATGAGTAGAAGGCTTTCAGAAAAAAAAAAACCTGGAAAGAATTATATGAACTTGTACAAAGTGAAGTGAACAGAACCAAGAGAACACTGTACCCAGTAACAACATTATTATACAATGATCATCTGTGAATGACTTAGCTATTCTCAGCAATACAATGAGCAAAGACACTTGAAGGACTTCTGATCAAAAATGCTATCCATTTCCTGAGAAAGAAATGATGGAGTCTGAATGCAAGTCGAAGTATGCTTTTTTTAAACTTAATTTTTCTTGTTTCTGTTTTCTTTCTCAACATGAATGATATGGAAATATGTTTCACATGTTAGCACATGTGTATAATCTAAATAAAATTGCTTGCCTTCTCAAGAAGGGGAGAAGTAAAGGAAAGAGGAAGAGAATTGGGAACTCAACATTTTAAAGAATGGATGTTAAAATTGGTTTTTGTGTGACTGGAAAAATATAACAATTTTAAAAATGTGTGTTCAGATTAGTTTTTCCCCATAATGTCAGTTGTTAAATATTGCCATATTTTTTATTAAAGCCCTTGGCAGAGTGACCTGAAAGCCATAGGACTTGCCTCTGAATCTCTGGATGAATTCTGTTAAGTCATTTGTTCTGCTTAGTCATCAGTTAGCCCACACTTTTGAGTAGGTTTAATACTATCAACCTTAACCTCAAGTTATACTTTAGCACAATAGTTTACCCCAATTAGATGAAATTATTTGATAGGATTGCCTGAGACAAAAATTGGACCTTAATTGGCTAATCCATCTTTGCTTTCCATTCTTTCTTGCTGGTCGTTCACTCTCCTCCCTAAGAGTAACTCAATGACCAAGCAGTTATGATTTCTAATGCTCTTTTCAGAATCGTACTTAAGCTGTCACTAATGCACCATCAGTGCCTAACCTCCTCTCCACCCCCAATTCTGTGGAATATACCAAGAATATCCTATCCAAGAATATGCCTACTTACTAAGGCTTAATGTAATCTAAAATTTATCCAATAATTTTAAAAGTATATTTATCCTTTTATTATTTAAATCTATTATTTAATTTAATCTTTATCTTTTAAGTACTCTCCAGCTCATAAAATATTGTGGATCTCCATAAAATACTAAATCAATCAAACAAATGGCCAATTTAGATGGAAACTAAATTTCTGGTGACTGTCCACCAATACAATTCTCACTGAATTGTAAATGAAAATTGTTTCTGCAATTAAAAGAATTCATGCCTGGATGAATGGAATGAATGAAAAAAAAAAAAGATATTGACAGTTATTTACAAGGCACTGTGCCAAACACTGGGAATACAAATACAAAAGTGAGAGCTGTCTTCATGAAGCTTCCATTCTGAAAACGGGAGCCAAAACATTAGTAGAGAAGTAGCAGCAATGGAAGGAACTTTTTAGTCTGGAGAGTCATTGATCTAAACTAAGAAGAACAATATATTTAGCTGAACTTGGATTAACTACAAAAAAAAACAATCTTGGTTCTGGATTACATATAATGAAACAAATTTCCTTGATCTCTGTAGAAAAAAGTGGGATACTAAGGGTATCAAATGTTACATATGCTATCAGATACTATATATCAGTTTTCCTTCATTAATTATTTTGTTAAAAGGCAAAGTTTAATGGTTAGAGAAAATGAGAAATAATGTATAATAAAACAAAAGGCATTAATGAAAGGTTAAAAATTAAATGGCAAAATAAAAACTTTAAAATATGTCTCAAACATATATTGTTTTCTAGATGTGTGGCACATAACATAACATAATGTGGCACATAACATAAATAATGTTGATACAAAGACAGAAAGTACTATTAATAATTATTGGTGTTGGTGATCATCAATAACCATAAATGAGACCATCTTAATTTTTTTTAATGCTTCCTGTTTTGTAAAATGACTCAGAACCGATGAGAAGGCTAAAGCAGGATAGGAAGCCAGTGCATCTCTTTACAGAAAACCTAAAAGCAAAGGTCTGCCCAGCCAGATCCCAAAGCCAGCCTTCCCTTGTGGCAGGGACTTGGAATGAGCCCCTGCACGGGCAGGCAGGAGGTAGTATTGCCACCCTCTGTTCCCTGCTTCCTAGTGATGTTGTTATAGCTTGTCTGTTATTACTTGAGCAGCTTGACAGGAAATGCCTGCATTGTAAGAATACTTTCCTTAATGTTGAGGTGTTTTGACTTTATGCCTCAAATAAATACTGTAATCTAAAAAAGGGGAGGGGGGAGGAAAAGATCTGAATTCCTTCACTAAGACTTCACAGAATTATTCATAGCAGCTTGTCAGTCTGCTGGGATTAGTCAAAACTTGAAAGGAAACCCAGCATTTCCATTCTAATACTGCATGCACAGCTTTCCAGCAATTATAAAGCGTGCTGCTCTATGCTTCCTTTTATATAGGTTAGCTTAAAATTAATTGTCCCCCCAAAAAGTAAGGACTATTAGATCTCATTTACTGCTGGAACACACACACACACACTTTTTTGTATTACAGCTATCAAAAAGAAAGGAACAAAGCCAGAGTGATGGTGAGGTTTTTTCAGTTACTGTTTACCATTCAGGTTAAGACCTCTGTTTCTTCTTTCACTTTGTTGTCTATTAATAAATTACAGGATTATTGTTGTTCTAAATGAATGCAGAAAACTATTCTTAATATCGTATGGGATTGCAAATAGTATATATAGATCCTTAGATATCATCCACATAGTTGCATGGTGAGTGGCAGGATTCTAGGAAATAGTCTCTTACATCACTTCCATGGGCCCTTGAGAGATCATCAAGCTTTCAATTCAATTTGAGAAATCTATATTAAGTACCTTTACAGGGCACTATGCTAGGTGCTATATAACAGGACCTCACAATGATAAGCAATATTATGGCATGGAAATGTAATAACACAAGTGGGTTCTACATTTTATATTTCACTTTCTTTGAATGTTTATTCAATGTTCCAAAGTCTTAATATGGTTTGAAGCTGATTAGGCTTAAAATCACACTAAAGTTTATGGGATGCCATACATAATCACACATACACATGTGTGTACATGTACATACTCACATATATTTACATGTATGTATATATGGTTTACATATTATAGACTTTTAATCATCACTGTAACTTTCCAACAAGTCCATTATCCACACATTAACAGAATACTCTCTTGCAACAAAAATATGGAGTTCAGCAAAGCAAATCAACATAATAGCCATGTGTGATAACTCATAATTCATTCTACCACTACTTCATTTTGGCCAAAAAGTGGGAGACACTTGCGATTCCTTAAAAGTCATAACTCCTCATGGGTTCTACTGCTTGCAATATTCTCCCTTTCCATCTCCATATTCTGGATTTCCTGTAATCCTTCGAGTATCAAATAAAATGACATCTTCTGCAAGAAGCAATTATTTTTATTCCTCTTTAATGCTAGTGCCTTTACTCTAGTGATTATTTCCAATTTATTCTGTATATTTTTTGTAAGCACATAATTGCTCATATGGAATTATGTACAAACACTTCTTTCTTCCATTAGACTATGAGCACTCTCAGAGCCCCAACTAACTTTACCTCTTTTTTAATCTTGTAGATTTATTTATCATTTATTATACTGTTCAAAAAAACTTATTGTTATATTTAAAAAAATATAACTAAAGATTTTTTGAACCCAGGATGTTACCCCAACCTCAGTAATTCTTCAGAAATGCTGGAGACAGTTACAAGGCATTTTGGGTTTCTAAAGGCCTTGATCATTTTGGTCTTTGCTTTCCACATTTAAGTCTTCTTTTGGGTTCATCTAAGCTTGTGCTTTGAGTTCTTGTCATGTTTTGATTTCAGTCCAATTTTACTGAATATTTATATTTTCTAATATTCATTTCAATCTTTTTTGATTTCAAGTTGCCATATTTGTTTAACTGCGTATGTATGGTTTATGTGTGTTTCCGTGTCTAAACTCAATACAAATGAGAAAAAAAAGACACACCTTCTTTCCAAATTGTTCTCCTCTAACAAAGGACCTGATAAATTTCTTTCTAAAATGATTTCAGGTTTGGAATTTGTTCTTGTGAACAACAATCTGTAGAGTTAGTCAAGTATCTGGTACTAACATAATATCACATAATACAATGCAATATAACATAACCTCACTGATCAGAGCTCTGCTGGCTCTCAATGTTGTTTTATTTTACATTATTGTCTCACTGTATAAATGATTCTCTTGATTCTGCTTGTTCCACTTTGCAGCAATTCATACCAATTTTCAGAATTTTCTTTGAAATTTTCATATTCATTTTAAATATTTTTACAACATAATTATATTCCCTTGTATTATTATATTAGCACTTGTTCATTCATTCTATAGACACCCATGTTGCTCCTAGTTCATTGCTCCTACAAAATTACTAAAAATTTTGAACATAGGGAACTTGTCTTCCATCTTTTATTTTCCTTTATATTCTAGAGAACCATGTGTCCTTCTTTCACATTGAAAAGTCTGACAGATTCATGATATGACAAAGACAAAAGGATAAAAAAAGTAGTGGATTGGTCAAATTAATATACCATGAAGTCCCTAAATGGAAGGAAACTTCAGAAAGTGGGTTGTGTTACCCTGTCCAGACATTTTTTCCTCTTAGTTCTGATGATAAACATGCAAATATTATAATTTTATCAATTCAGAGAACTCCATGTGTGGAGACTTCCTTCTTCTACACATATCTAGCAAATCTATGACATAAATACTACACACACACACACACATATATATATATATATATATATATATATATATATATATATTCTCTCTCTTTTTACTATTTAACTGAGGGAACTCACATGTGTATCAATTTCAATATCTCTATAGGAAATGTGAATTGAGTGAAGAAATCCCCCTCTAAAACATGGTTTATGCTTTTTATTACTTTCTCTGAGTATCCATTAAAATCTTTAAAAAGAAATTCTGTACCAGTGATTCACCATTTAGTCTCAAGTTGTCAATGGATTGGGGCTGCAGACTTGGTAATGGTATGTGTTCATAAAAAGTCAATAGATTCAAGCTCGGGCACTTAGAATGGTCCACCCCAGTTATCCATAGCTTATTAAACTCACCCCTCATGGAATCATCATGTGCTTTTCAACAAAGAATAGAGTCGGTGCCCTTAGGCAAACAGTTATAGAAGTTAACTAAATTTGAATTCTCTCTGGGCTTTTCGAATGCATTCTCTTTTCCTTAAGAGTTCTCTGAGCTTATATCAAGTCTAATTGATTTTTAGCACAGGGAGCGGGGGGCCTCCCAATGTAGCACTTGGTCCTTTTTTTTTTCCCCTTGTAGCTAATGGCAAGAGATCCATTTATAAATTGTTAAACATGTTCACAACTAAACGACACCAAAATAGCCAAGGAATATTTTAATATTCATAGTTTGCTTTGATTAAAATACAAACTTTTCCACGTTAGCTCTAGGATTATTTTTCATAATGCAGGCAGGTTACGGAGCCGAGTACCACTTAATTTAGTGTTTAATCAGGAGAACTACTGTGGCATTGGGCTGATTAGGCTGGCTCAACTGCTGCCTGCTCAATTTTTCCCCATAATTGCAGGATATTCTTTATGGTGACAGGGGCCCGAACGGTGGAATTCCAATATGCTATACATCAGGTTCTCCATTATTGGATTAGCTAGATGTGGCATCGTTCCTACTGCACTTTCACTCCTATCATTGATCGCATCGTTCTTTCTATTTCACAATTAATGCAAGTCCGCTGGATTGATCAATCTTCTGATGAGCTTGGCCCACAGTCAATACATTCTTATGGCTGTGTGTTACTGATCTGGATGGTTTATTGCCATGCCTCTGGATTTGTCATTCTGGCCGGAGATTTTCTCATTTTTAGATACTTCAGATCTCATCAAGCTGCCTAATCATTCAGTGTTTTCAAATTGCACATGTAACAGTAAAACAACAACAACAAAAAATCAACAATATAAAAAAACACCAAAAAATGGTGGTGGGATAATGTTTTCAACCACATAGTTGGTTGTCTTGGCAATTATTAGTCTGTTAACTGAATTTTACTTTATACAATTTATTGATATCCATTCAAAACCCACAAAAACCAACCAAAAGAAAATGCTATCCTTAAAGCAATATCATAAAAATACAGTTTTGCCAAGAAATTACTTTTAAATTACAACTTTTTTATTGGAGGAATAATACCACAGTGATAGAAATTCTTACTATATACCCCCAGCTCATACCACAGAATTCTGTTCATCAACCCAGACTGTTGTATGAGTAGTCTTTAACTGGATACCCAATCCTTTGCCATTTCTCTGCATATGGCTTGTACCAGCTTGAATTAGGCAACCATTAGTTTTATATATGTAATTATAAAATATAAAAAACCCATAATATAATGAAGTGATATAGGACATGGCTTTTAGCCAGATAGAAGCAAATATTTTGAGGTGAGATAGTCTCTCAAAAGCACTAATCCAGACATATTTACTATACTGGTTTAAAATACTCATTATGGGAAGATCCATGCTTGGGGAAACAAATATTCTTAATTCTGTGGTTATAGTTTTGGACAGTACATTTTCTATATGGAAATTCAAAGCATTTAATTCCCCTAATGCTGGATTGAAAGCCACTGTGCACTTGAAAGATTAGCACCAAGAGAAATACAGGTGTCTTGTTGTTTTCCAGAAAGAATTGCTTCGATATTGTTCAGCCTGAAAAAGTTCCCAGCCTGGTTCTTCATGACATTCAATTGGGTATATCTTTGCAGCCCTTTAAAACTTGGACTGGTCAGTTATCCAAACCAGAGTTCAGAAGATCCACACAATTAAAAAGTTAGTTGAAGTCTGTATGTATATTGTACTACATATATATATATTTTTGAGAATGCAGAAAAATAATATAAATGTGTATATGTGCGTATATACATATATATTATATATATTTGAGAGACAAATAGACACAGACTGCTAGGTGGTACAGTGGATAGAGTGTCAGATCTGGGGTCAGGAAGACTTATGTTCCTGAGTTCAAATCCAGTTTTAGACCCTTAGTAGTTGTGTAACCCTGGGAAGTCATTTTTTAATCCTCTTTGCTTCATTTTCCTTATCCTTAAAATGAAGTGGAGAAGGAAATGGCAAACCACCCTGTTTTTGATAAGAAAAGTCCAAATAGGGTTATAAAAAGTTGGACACAGCTACAGCTAGACAACCGACTGACATTTTCAATGTTTGTCCAGATATTTAGTTGCATGTAAACACAAGTGAAAGAGGCATGGAGACCAAATAAATGAAGTCTGCCTCAAGTCCAAAAGACCTGGATTCAAATTCTAGGAAGATACTTGTTGGATCCATGATGCTGCTTAAGTCATTTAACTTCTTTGTGTCCAGGTACTTCTCTAAGACTTGTAAATTTCAGAGGAGATTCAACACTGTCTTAGTGGAGGAAATTTGAATTTTGGGATTTTCCTATAGCAGCAAAATCTCAGATCTAACCCATAAAAAAAATTGAAACATTGCCAATGTTATTTGATTATCATTACTCAAAATATACTAATTTTATAACTGACTTCCATCATTTAGTGTTGAATCTAAAGTCAATATAGCTGGGTATACGCAGTGCAAGGAAATCAGATATTGGAGGATTATTGAGGTATATTCTATACTTGCTCTCTCTATATATATTTATGTGTCAGTGTGTATGCATTTAAAAATATGCAAAAATAAAACATATATGAATATATATATATATATATATTTACACACATACACACATACATATGAAATTCCCCAGCTCAAGAATCTTCTAAGGCTCTTAGAGATTCTTAATTTTTTGTGTGCCATAGACCACTTTGGCAATTTCATGAAGCCAGTGGAACCGCTTCTCTAAGTAATTTTTTAAAATGCACACTAATACAATACATAAGATTACAAAGGAAGATCATTATATGAAAATACAATTATCAAAATATTAAATGAAAAAAAAAGGTTCATGAACCCTAGGTTAATAATCTTTGCTCCAACAATTTGGAACCATGCCCAAAGGAACATCAAACTGTTCTGTGCCTTTGATCCAGTGATAATATATCCCAAAGAAATGATATAAAGGGGAAAAGGACAAAAAATATTTATAGCAGTTCCTTTTGTGGTGACAAAGAATTAGCAATTGATCATGGATTCAGAAATGGCTAAACAAGTTGTGGAATAGGAAAGTAATGGAATCCTATTGTGCTACAAGAAATGATGAGCAGGTAGATTTCAGAAAAATCTGGAAAAACTTATATGAACTGATGCTGAGTTGTGCAGAATCAGGAGAACATTGCACATAGTAATAGTAACATTGTACAATGATTAACTATGGCACAATTAACTCTTCTCAGCAATACAATGATCCAACAATTTCAAAAGACTCAAGATGGAGGTAAAGAACTAATGAATTTTGAATACAGACTGAAGAGTACTATTTTCACTTTGGTTTATTTATGTTTTTCCCTTTTTTCTGTTTCTTCTTTTATAACATGACTAATGTAGAAATAAAAAATAATAATCTTTTTTTTTCTAATATCTACAAGATCCCTACCATCAAGGACTATTTTCCCATTTTGTCTTTCAGAATTAGTTGCCCAAGAGTTGATTCTATTCCATTAACATTTACCTTGTAATCAATAAAATTAAAAAAAAAAAAACACTTCAAAGGAAACAGTTTCTGGACAGTTTCTGGGCAGGTTCTTCCTATGATTTGATTCTAAGGTACTTTGAATAAAATCTTGATCATCAGATCAAGCAGAAGAAAATGTAGCTAAAAGTATTATTTTGGAGATATTACAAAGAAAAATAGTAAATGATATATATCGTGTTTTATCTTGCAGGCAAAATTATAAATAACAAAAGTAATATGGTTGTTGCTGTTTATTTAAGATCTTGGATTTTTTTTCAAGTAGAAGTTTTTCATACTGAAATAAAGTAATTATATTTTTTCTCCTATTTGAAAGTCAATGGCAACAATTTATCCCTGCCTACCCCAACCCAAACAACAACACAAATAAAGAAACAAATATATTATTTTATCAATTTCCCTTTACATTCTTCAGGAGTACTTCTCTTTTCATATTTTTTAAGACTGCTCATTGGCAGGCATAATTGGAGCTACTAAGAATTATAGTTTAAAATAGATATGGGAATAATTTATGTCTTATTTTATAAAGAGCTAACATGATAGTGCCCAAACTTGAGCCAATTAAACAGGCCCTCTGCTAATGCTGTCCTGCTATTATTAGTAGAAAAGTTATTTGTGCTAATGGAGCAGGAAATTCAACCTCTGAGAAAGGGTAAGTAAGTTCAGTACTTTGCAGTTAGGATGACAACAAAGTTAGTATTCAATTAAGTCACATCACAAGATTTATACTAATCATTAACCAAAAGTTGTCTTCTGCTCAGTTTCAGGAAACTGAACAATGAACTAACAAAGAGAAAGACCTTTTAAAAATTAAGCAATGATTATAGTATGTTTGCAAAGTGCAGTGTATCTTTGCATCTCAAATTTCTTGGCTGTGCAATTTGCATACACATTAAACTCTGTGGGAAATTGGAAAGCAATTCAGATTTCAACAATTAAAAGATACAAATTAAAATTGTTAGCATTAACTTAAAGTTTATTGCTAGTGCCATGCTTTTGTATATAAATGAACTCTTGGATCAGGCAGATATTTCTTGACAATCTCTTCTGTAGTCTCACCACTTACTGAATTCAGATTACCAACCGGATTTATTTTGTTCAGAATTTAAATAGTATAAAACAGGAGAAAGCTGTGCTTTCTGGTATTCAAAATGACCCCCTCCAATAATGCAATGAAAATATTTGCTAGGGGGAGAGATTTTCGCTTATTTCTTGTTTTCTGTAAAGCAGTGCCTAGAAAACTCAAATCTCAGTATGGCTGACTTTGAGCACAAAAAATCAGATAAGTGTGAAGGCATTTTGTGTTTCTAAGGGATAGGGTGAAGAACACTAGATTTGGAATCAAAAGACCTGTGCTCAAGTTGGCAAGTCAAAAACTCACTTTTTTCCCTTTGTAAGATAAGGGTGAGTATTCATATAATCACACTTCTCTCAGGAGTAGTGGAACAAAGTGGAACAAAGTTTAAAAGTTATTTAAAATATTTTAAGTAGGTAAAGTGTTATGTAAATATAAACTAATATCAATATACATGCACATATATGAATGTATATGCATATGTATAAATGTATATACACACATATCTATCTAAAGAGAAAGTTGTCTCTTTTTCTATGAAGCTATGAAGCTATTTTTCTATGAAGTCAGGAAGGCTCATCTTCCTGAATTCAAATTTGGCCTTAAACACTTACTAGTTGTGTGAGCCTGGGCAAATCACTTAACCCTGTTTACCTCAGTTTCCTCATCTGTAAAGTGAGTTGGAGAAAGAAGTGGCAAACTGCTCGAATATCTTTGCTGAGAAAACCCCAAAATTAAGTCACAAAAAGTTGGATGTGACTGAAAAATGAATGAACAAGAACCACAATAATTTTGTTAAAAATTTAGAGGTTGCTAGTCTTAGATTCATCAAAACCTGGGTTCAAACCCTGCTTCTGACATACATTGGATATGGACAAATCACTTACCCTCTTAATTCTCCAGACAACTTTCCACAATTTTATAGTAGTTTTTGTACATACATACACATGTGTGTGTCTATGTATGTTTTCATAAACAGGCTATCAAGCACTATAAAATAAATAATATGCATCATAACAAATTATAATGTAACTTACATTAAATAGTGCAATACTATCACATATAATTATGTACAATAAATATATGAATATATAGTTAGCTCCAGGAAAAGCTTGTGAAAACATGAATATTAGTAGGGGGAAACATTCCAAATTAAGTTATTTTCATATGGTTTGCTTTTGGCTTTTTTTAAGTAACCAGTGCAGATTAAGAAAACTTTATTCTTTCCAACCATATGGTGCAATATCTACAGAAGCAAAAAGATGGGAGGGGAAAACCCCAAGAACTAAAATTTCTTAATTGTGCTTGAAATTGGAGATGTATGATAATAATGTCATTATTTTAATTAAAATATAATAAATTACAAAAAACCCTCTGTTATCCAATATAGTTGGGAAATTGGATGTTCCAGTTAATCATATATTCTGATGAACATTCTTTTACAGGTGTTTGTGAATTTTTAATTTTAATTTTAATTTCCTATTAAACTGTGTAGAAGATAACATCTGATAATCTAAAATGGTTAGTTTTACTAAAGGCACTATCCAAAGAAACACTTTTTGTTGTTCTGAATGTATGGTCAGGGCATATCTGTAGGGGAATAGAAACACACACACACACACAGCTTTGTATTCTGGTTTTGAAGTTTTTGTTTTGTTTTGTTACTTTTTTATCATCTCACTTTGAATTTTTACCATCTAAAAGAGATTGTCATCAGTTTCTGAAAGGCAATGGTTTACATGTAATTTCATCAGTAATACATATAAATGCTCCAAGCATTGCAAAATACATATTTCACATAAAACTGAGAAAATAATAGCTTTTAGGATTTTAAGTGTATTACTAGGGTCCTTTCTTGCTTAGATGTGGGTAAAAGAGATTAAGTGGACTGTACTTTCTTTGAATTATTGATGTAATCAAAATATGAGCAGATATGCAGCATTAGTCTTCCCAGTGCTTGGGCTTGACACTGAGTTTAAGGTGGGATTTTGGCTTTCTCTTTTCCCATTAAAATCAGAGAATGAAAGAAAATCATTTTTTTACCTAAGAGATCCTGACTTTTTATTACAATTCCTAATATGCCATTTTAGAATGCAAAAAAAATTTAAAAACCCAACCAAAAAAATGGAAATGCTTTTCACAAACAGCTGCATAAAGCTTCTTTCCATAATAGCACAAGGAGCAGTTCAGAACACTGGAGAGGAGCTTCTTGCTTAGGTCTCTAAGTTGAACTAGATGACATATGAGGTCTTTTCCCACTCTAAGGGTCTTAAGGCCTCTGGACATCTCAATTGCATGCATTGTCCCAACACCTAAGCGTTTGCAGACTATTGGTGGAGGGTAGATTTATTTAACCCTAGACTAAAGATACAAGTGATCTCATTAAATAGAAGAGCAGTATAATGTTCAAGAAAGCTGTGATCATCACAGCTTAACCTAAAAGTGCTAATGTGGCCTTTTCTTTCCTCTGATTTTGCAGACGGGAAAGCAGCTTCCTGTGGCTCGCTGATCCTGACGATCCTCCAGCCCAATTCCCAGGCTCTCCTCATCATCGGCAGATATCATTTCAACAGATGTCAAGAATAGCTAAGTGCACTTAGGCCTATTTGTTAAATTCCTAGGGGGAGGTGGATTGGCGAAATCCATCCAGTAATTAAACCCCGTATTTCTTTCAAGCTGCCTCTACCCCCTCTTCCTTTCATAATCCCTCTGCCTCGCATCAAATCATTTAGGCACTTATTGGCTACAATCAATACAATATGAGATACATTAATTTCATCCCTGGGAGACTTTCTGGGAATAGGAGGGTATTGCTTCGCAAGCATTTTGAAGTGTTCACACAAGCATGCTATCGAATGTACCGATACACCCTCTGTACTCGGCACTGGCAGATTTATGACTACTCCATACAGGGGCCTACAGAGCTGGTTTGCAGCCAAACATACATAAATTGGATTGGAGCGGAGAAATGTTAAATATATTACCTAATGCACACAAATGCTAAATAGTGGAGATCATGGGGAAGAAGGGGAATGAATGAGTGGAATTTTAACAATTAAGCTTGGGCCCGTCCATATGTTCAGGCGCCCCTTGTGCCTCACTATGGAGAATAAAATTATGGGCAGGAAAGACCTTTCACCAGGTTTTCCAATCACAGATCCTGGTCTTCATGGCAACACGGCCCAGAGTACCCCCGCCCTCTCTGCCGTTCTGGTTTTCATCTTTTATTGCCTTTGATGCTGGGATGCGGATACAACAGGCAGCATAAATTGCTACAACTATTTGTGACAAACGTGGAAAAGACATTGGTTCTGAAATGAAGCAAAAATCAGCATTTACCGTATTACCTTTTTTTGTTATGAATTCATCACTTTGGTTATTGAAACACACATTATGGATTCCTAGCCTCTGAAGGATAATTGGAACAACAAACAACAACGCCAGGCAGCCTTGTAACTACTGTACGATATAATTACTTTTCTTACTATACATTGCCATGAGCCATCTCTCAGCTATCAATACGGTTCAGCCTGTAATGATGTTATTTGACATGTGAAACAAAGAAGGGAAAGCTGATGTTACATTTAAACCCTGGTCTATAGGCCCAGAGCAAAACAAAAGGCTAATGGAGTGGACTAATGATGAAAATTAGGAAATTGTAATGGGGGCTTGACTGCAGCCGCAAAATTAAAATCTATCATGAGACGAAAACAATGAGCATTCTTAGATGCCAGTCTCTGGGTTTGATTTTTTAAAATAAAGAAATAATTGGGGTGGCAGGATTTTGCATTTAACAATGAAAATCATTATAATTTTCTCATTAGCTCAGCCTGTTTAGATTCAATACAACCAATCTTGATGAAATGTTAGGATTCTTTTGGGAAGGGGATGGGGTGGAGCCAGAGGAGGAAAAAAAAATGCAGCTTTCTGATCAATGGAAGGTGATGTGGTTACTAGGTAGTGAAAGGGGAACTATACTGATGATGAAGGGATCTTACTCTGGTTCTCCTATCAGCTATTGAAGCATTCTCTTTACTTCTCTAGTCCTCAGTTTCTATATCTATGAAATTAAAAGGCAGACAAAATGACCTCGGTGCTTATTCCACTCTATTCTATTTTTTTTATCTTTATGCAACATTTCTTCTTGAATTGAATCCACATTCTGATTTGAAGACATTTCTTTCTCTCAGCCTTGTAATAACACTAAGCAAATACTGTCCCCACTGAGAAAAAACAAAGCCTGTACTCTGAGGTGGATGAGTCTCTTGATGAACCCTCTTCCAGGTTCTGCCCCATTCCTCAAATGTAGCATCCTTCCCTTGGTGGAATGGTAGAGTCAAGCATCTAACTATTATCTTCCCCTGCACCTGACTAGGATGCTTAAAGATTAATAGCAGTTGTACATATGGATAGAATCTCTAAAACATGTAATGATGTGAAGTATGACCCATTTTTTATCAATTGTCTGATAGATGACCTTGGACTAGATCCTTAAGCTCTGAGTTTAAGGTTCCTTATTTTCTAAATGGGAATAATCATACATATTGGGAGGGTAAATGGAAAGCATTCTCAAGTTTTAAAGCATTATAAATACATCAACTACTACGTGCTTTATTCTACATGAGGAATGGTGGGAGATATACTCTTTAGGTTACCACAGGATACCACATGTATTATACCTGAAGTATCCAATTAGGATTCAGAATGTTTAAGTGACTTGCCCATAGTCGTATTACTACCCAGTCTCGAGCAAAATTATGAATTTAATGAAGTTCATCTTTGCAATCGCCCATTCTCCTATTGCTGTGTCCTTCCCCCCCCCCATTTAATGGCTAAACTTTCTAGCCCCAAACAACCAGTGCTTTCTTGGTAACTTTATTTCCCATTATTGAAAATGGTTTACACTAAGTTATTAGTTATTTAAATATTACCCATGCCACAAATATATTTTATATAAAATAGCAATTTAGAAGAGATGCTAATATTTAAGTCTGATGAAATTAATCCATAATGGTGGAATTTAAGATCGTGTTACAGCTGCATAGGAGAGAAGGTAAAAATTAGAATATCTAGTTTCAAGTATCACTATATACTAAGTCCTATTAAATTCCATTGCCACTATGTGTCTGGAAGGCCTGGGGTTACTCACTAAACCTCTGAAATTCTCAAGTTATTCAAATGCAAAATGAAGAAGTTGATCTCTTGGACATCTAACATCTCTATTTCATCCATGAATCCTTGATATTTGTACAAAATAGGGCTTTTCATTACATTGCTCAAATCATATAGGGTAAGCAATTCAAATAAGCCCAGTCCCCAGGAATCATTGGTTGAAAATTCCAACAATCTGATCCAGTTTACATTCTTACTTGCCTCAATTCTTCTTGACACTTCTTATAGCTATGAAATAAATATCTTCTCCTTTCCTGTCTCCATCACTGTTTATTGCAGAGTGAACCAGATGTGTCATAGACAGCTTAAATTCAAATTTTCAGAACAGACCTCATTACCTTAATTTCCTCAAAGCATACCATTAAGGAAAATATTTGGGGGATAAATAACTTTTAAGAATGATATCTGAGATATCACATGATTTCTTTCTTCATTGATGACAGAATGGTTATTTAAAGAGCCATGATATCTAAAAGCAGAGTCAATATTAATCATTTTATGATCAGAATAAGCCTCCAGAACACACCCAGGAAAAACCTTCCACTATCACTAGTGAACCACGGAGAAGCTTATGCCAAGTTGATATCTGGTATCATTCAGTTTAAATATATATTCTTATTAATGAAATTTAAACATTTTGTGAAAGGTTATAAGTGTCTTCCAAAATGCTCTAAATTCAGTGCTCTGGGTCAAAATGTTGGAAATCCTGCCCTAATTTTATCCTTGTTATAGAGAATCCAAGGATGTCAGTAACCTCTTTTTTTCTTCTTCAGTAGATTTAGAGCACTTAAGAGCTGGAAGGGATCTTAT
Source organism: Myrmecobius fasciatus (assembly GCA_023553655.1). Taxonomy (NCBI): domain Eukaryota; kingdom Metazoa; phylum Chordata; class Mammalia; order Dasyuromorphia; family Myrmecobiidae; genus Myrmecobius; species Myrmecobius fasciatus. The sequence continues at coordinate 1,366,240 of JAJPUD010000017.1, read as the reverse complement.
TTAGCCAACCTACTTATCTTCAAGATGAAGAAATAGGCTCAGAATTTTAAAAAAAGACATGAAAAGCTATACCGAGAATTCATGATAAAGGTGGGATAAGAACCAGAATGTCTTTGGGGTGTTTTATATGATTCTAAGGAGCCTTACTAACTCTTATTTTTAATGTTTTATATTCTACTTATGGTTGATCTTTAAGCACCACAGCCACCCCTAATGTTTTCTCTTTTAAATAAGTATTAGCAAGTTTCTCAAATGGAAATAATATGAATATATTCTATTGCTCGGATGAAAATTTGGGGTGCATAAGATTTCACACTCTTATAATAAAGTGAAATAAAGCATATGGCTATTAACTTTCTTCTCACCAGTCCCAGGAAAACAAACATTAAAAAATAGTCTCCTAGCTATTTGGAGCTATGCTCAAAAAGTTATCAAACTGTGCATACCCTTTGACCCAGCAGTGTTTCTATTGGGCTTATATCCCAAAGAAATCATAAAAGAAGGAAAGGGCCCCACATGTGCAAGAATGTTTGTGGCAGCTCTTTTTGTGGTGGCTAGAAACTGGAAATTGAGTAGATGCCCATCAATTGGAGAGTGGCTGAATAAATTATAGTATATGAATGTTATGGAATATTATTGCTCTGTAAGAAACGACCAACAGGACGATTTCAGAGAGGCCTGGAGAGACTTGCATGAACTGATGCTGAGTGAGATGAGCAGAACCAGGAGATCATTGTACACGGCAACAACAGTACTATATGAAGATCAGTTCTAATGGACATGACTCTCTTCAACAATGAAATGCTTCAAACCAATTACAATTGTTCAGTGAAGAAGGCCATATACACCCAGAGAGAGGGATGTGAAATGTGGACCACAACATAACATTTTCATGTTCTCTATTGATGTTTGCTTGCATTGTATTTCCTTTATCGGATTATTCTCTCTTATAGATACGATTTCTCCTGAACAAAAAAATGATGTGTGGCAATAACTATACATATATTCGATTTAAGTATTCTAGCATAATTAACATGTAGTGGATATCCTGCTATCTAGGGGAGGGGTGGGGAGTAGGGGGGAAAATTTGTAACAGAAAGCTTTGTAAGGGTTAATATTTAGGAATTACCCATACATATGTTTTGCAAATAAAAAGTATTAATAAAAAAAGTTCAAAAAAATAAATAAAAAAGTTTAAAAAATTAAAAAAATAAAAAATAGTCTCCTTTTATATATAGAAAGAATCCAAAAGCAAGATCATACTTAAAGTTACCACTCCAGGATGGCAAAGACCTTAGGTCTTCAAACCCCTTATTTTCTAAGCAGTCCTTATTTTCTAAGCAACACTGTTACTCTGAGTCTCCTCTGTGCCAGTGCATCTGAAAAGAAGGACCCTCACTATTTAGGAATTTACCTCCAGGCAATTAGAAAATGACTGAATTTCTGAGATGATGAAGATGACATTTTTTTTCCTCAGCAATCTGTGAGTCTAGTCTCCTACCCAAGAGGCTTACAATTAAGTGTGCTAAAAATTAAGAAATTAATATAAAAACATTACCATACTGCCAATGCTTTTATTATACTTTAATTTACTAGAAATATTTTCACACAGTCCCTGGGGAGAGAATACAATGTAAAATTGCTTACATCTTTCTTAAAAGCTGAAGTAAGCTCTTCCTTTTCATCTTCCATAATCTTATTAAAAAAAGCTAGCAAGTCTGCTGACTAGAAGCAGCAAATAGATAATTATATCACTCTGAGTGTTTTTTCCCTGGCTTTTTCTAGGATCCCTTCCCTTCCCCCTCCAATTCTCTACTACTGTCTTCATATCTTATTTACGGTTACAAAGAAAATCTACAAAACTCATTGGATAGACACATGCTTAATAACTCTAATTAAGTTACAACTGAATCAGAAATAGCCTGCTATTGCAGGCAGGATAAGTCAAATAACCAAGACTCAGAAATCCCCCCTTCCATCCCTAACATTCTAGGGAACCTTTTCTTCCTGATCAAGGGCAATAGAGCAAAAGGGAAATAAAAAAAAATATCTTGGCTCCAAAGACAAGAATTCAAGTCCCTACTTTGGCTCTTGCTCACTTTGAGGTCTTGGCAAAAGTCACTTAAACTATTAGAGTTTTCATTTTCTCATCTTTTAAAATGGGGATAGTAATATTGGCACTGACTGCCTTATAGAGTTGCAAAGATAAAATACAATTAAAAAGATTGCCATCTAAATGTAAGTTATTCTTATTATTCAATTATGTCCCACAGGCATCTCAAATTCAACATGTCTGAACCAAAAAATTGTCTGAACCAAAAATTACTTCCCTTCAAATCTACTCCACCCCCAAAACATAACAAAACAAAACAAAATCCAGCTCCTCATACTAATTTCCCTATTTCTGTTGAGGGTACAACAATTCTCCCAGTCACGCAGGTTTTCAACCTTGGAGCTGTTAGCTACCTTTTTATCTTCTTTCAGTTCCCTCCTTTCCCTGACCATTCCATATCCAATCACTAACCATCTCCACCTGATTCTAATTATTTTATAACTTGAAACCATTCCATTTTCTCCACCCACACAGCAACCTCTCACTTCTCCATTCAAAGGGCCATCTTCATCACTTCTTACCTGGATTACTATAGTACTCTCTGGAATCTCCTCCAATTTATCCTCAATACAGCTACCAATTTGCTTTTCCTTATAACACAGACCTGATGATATCACTCACTTGCTCAAGAAACTTCAGAGACTCCCTACTGCCCCTAGGCTAAATATAAAAGCTTCTGTTTGGAGTTTAATTCTTTTATAGCTTGACTATAACTGATCTATGTAGACTAAATTTTATTATTCTTCATACATTTTTGTGTTCCACCCACACAGGCGACCTTGTTATTTCTTTTCCTGCCTCTATGAACTATGTTTAAAAAAGTTTCCTCTTCATTTCATCTCTTGTAATCACTAACTTGCTTCAAGTCTCAGCTCAAATGCTACCTCCTCCATCATGAATTTCCTGATTCTCCCCATTCTATTGTTCCTGCTAATCAAAATTATTTGGTTTTGCTTTATATGCTTACATAGGAAAAATATAAACTTAAACACAAACAATAAACAACAAAATATACATAAATGTATGTTATATATAATACCAAATACATATGGAGATCTATGATCCATCAATCTACATACCTATCTATATATGTGTAGATATTTATTGATATTTTGTTTACTTATAAATATATAGTTTCCTGCAAAAGCTTGAGCTCCTTGATGGCATGGATTGTTTTATTTTTGCACAGTCCCTAAGACAATGTAGATACTTACATGCTTGAAGTGAACTAAAATTATTGAAAGGCACTTTTTTCTTAATTTTTGAACGTCTCTTTTAAAGACAGAAACTATAGCCAAGACCACCAACCTTTCTATTGATATTTTGCCATTATAGTTCATTATATATAAGACTAATACAGCTCACCAAACCAATATTACTAATAATTCACATATGTAGAAGGTTTAATATTTTCCTAAGTTTTTTTTTTATTATACCCATTATCTTACTTCATTTTCAAACGTGAAACAGATGAGGCAAGTATTATTCTTCCCTGAGGAAATGGAGAACTATAAAGACCAATCACTTACACTTCAAGGCAAGTACTTCCAAAGTAGCAAAGTGGGAAGGACTTCTGAGTTCTAAACCAGTTCTCTTTCCACTGAATCACTCTACCTCCTTAAAAACCATCATTCCTTTTTTAGGTCATGGTCTCCTAGAACTCCAAGCCTAGGCACTTATTTAACCTTCTCTCTTCTCTTGGAAGTAGAAACTCCTCCTGCCTTTCCTTTCCATCAAACTAAAAAGGTCAAGTAAAAATTATTTCACAGAAGAGAAAATACATTCATCATCCATTGTTCTCAATAACAGTAAAATCTAGAATTGGCTGCTATTATTTCCATTTTACAGATGATGAAAAAAAGGCAGACAGACTTACTCGGGTTCTCTGGTGGGATTTAAGTTCTTATATTCTTGAATCTGCTTATCTTTTACAACATGTAGTTGCCTATACATGTGTAGCATTGCATATACTATCAACCACTGTCCAAGTTTTGGTAAGTTTAGCTGAATTTTAAAAATCTTTCTCATTTATTTATTGTTATAAATGGTTAAGAATCTTGTGTGTGTGTGATGGGCAACATTTTAAGAAACTCAAGGTGAAACTTATTTAGCCTTTCTCTAAATAATGCTTTCAGGGTATAAACTAAAATACATAGGAATATTAAAGAAAACAATTTTATTTCAGTAAAGATAGTTTCTTTTCCCATAAAGATTCATATACTCTGTAAAATCTATCCAGGGACCCAAGGATAAGAATTCTCATTATAAAAAGACTATTTATTAGAAAGGGAAATGAGGGATGAAAGATATTAATAAGTAAAATTGATGTCAAAATAAAAGATCAATTTTTAAATATGGAAAAGAGGGGTAAAGATACCTTTTCCACAGTCTCCCTGTATTAATCTTCTCTCATTCTGATCTCTTCTATGACAACCATTGTCATCTCTACTTACTCATTTCACAGTTGTCTGTATTTAAATTACCTTGGAAGTTTTCTCAAATTTTTGAAAAGTGTATATCTTGCCCTCCTTAAGAGGCTATAAGTTCTTTAAGGATGGATACCATGTTTTGTACAACTTTTGTAACTCCTTCCGTGCATTATACAAGGAAGGCAATTTCATAAAATGAAGAAGTGTTAGAACTTCCAGGGAATCTTAGAATTCCAAACTTTCATTTTATATAAGCACTTGTTTTATACAAAGAGACACTGAGGCCTAGAGAGGGGATATCATTTAACCAAAGTCACACTATAAGCAAGTAGCAGCGTTAGAATTTGATCTTGTCATCTTACTGTAAATCTGGTACTATTTTGGAGCATTCCTAATAAACGTCTGTGTAATGAATCAGGATATCACCACTCAAATTCTGATTCCAGGATAGATTTTTCACTTGGTTTCCCTCCATTTCAAGCTCTCCATGGAATCTGATGGATTTTTTCCCCAGAATAATCTTTATTTTTTTTTTAAGACTCAAGATAATTTAGTAAACTTACCTGTTTTCAGGACATTAGAGAATTCAAAAAATTGCAACATTTGTAGGATCTCAGAGATCATCTATTTCTGTTCATACTTTAACAGGCATCCCTCTATGACACACCCAATAAATGGTTATATACTCTGTGATTAAAGAATTCTAATAAGAGATTGTGGCTTTTAACTTACTTCTCACCATTTAGTTCCTAGATAGTACTAATTATTTTAATTACTTAGAATTAGTTTAACTTTATTTTTTAAATAATGAAAAAATATCAAATAATATGAAGATTTCAATGTCCAAAGAACAGAAAGAGGTTTTTCATTTCTATGCTTTTCTTAAAATTAGGTGCCCATAGCAGAACACAATACTCCTAAAATAGCCTTTCCAAGATAAATTATCTTCTTCATTTTGACACAATCTATTTCTTAATATTGTCTAGGATAAAAGTAATTTTTTTCAATTCCTTGTTATGCTGATTCATCATATTGACTCTATGATACACTATGAACCCCAGATCCTTTTCATAGTATCTAGTCATATCTCTTTTTCCCCTTTATTAAGTTGATTGTTAGAGATCAAGTATTAAATTGATTTTATTTGAAACATGAAACAAATCCTGAATCCAACTAGTTATACTTTTATTCAGTCCATATCTCTATTTAGTCCAAAAGAATAGCATGAAACACATTATCAAGTGTTTTGCTGAATTCTAAGCAAACTTTAGCTAAGATATGCCCTTCATGTTCTAATTAAAAAAAAAAACAAACAAAAACAACAGCAACAAAAAAACATGTCAAAAATGAGATTAGATTAACATGACTTGTTCTTCTTTTTATTTGTTTATTTATTTATTTTATTAAAGCTTCTTATTTTTCAAAACATATGCTTGGACAATTCTTCAACAATAGCCCTTGCAAAACCTTGTGTTCCAATTTCCCTCTCCCTTCCCCCATGTCCTCCCTTAGATGGCAAGTAATCCAATATGCTAAACACTGTAGAAATATATGTATGTATATATATTTATACAATTATCTTGCTGCACAAGAAAAATCAAATCAAACCAGTAAAAAAAAAAAAAGAGAAGCCAAATAAAGTGCAAGCAAACAACAAAAAGTATGAAAATGCTATGTTGTGAACCACATTCAGTTCCCACTGTCCTCTCTCTGGGTGTAGATGGCTCTCTTCATCATTGAACAATCTCATTGTTGAAGAGAGCCATGTCCATCAGAGTCAATCATCGTATAATCTTCTTGTTGCTGTGTATAATGATCTCCTGGTTCTGCTCATTTCACTCAGCATCAGTAGCATGACCTATTCTTGATGAAGCATGCTGGCGTTTATTAATGTCTTTCTTTTCCATATATCCACTAGCCATCTCTTTAATAATATATATTCCAAAACTTTCTAGAAATCAAAGACTATCTCATTAGTCTGCTATGAGCAGACTCCATTTTCATCTCAGCATAGAATCAAAAATTGCAAGCATTTTCTCTACCAAAACAGATTGAGACCATGTGCGACTTATTAAATAGAGAAGAGCTACCTGAATTCAATGATTCACTCATGGCCACAGAGCTGGTAAGTGTCAGCCTGAGATTTGAATAGAGAATTTCCAAGTCCAGTATTTCAGGCATGAAGCCACATTGTGTCATTAACTTCAATGAATCTGGCTGTACGAACTAACATGAATTGTGACTTGAACATTCCTGTGACTATAGATTTCTTTCAAACCTCATAAAAATTTCTTCATTTTACCTTCTTTTTAATATAGTAGCTCTAAAATTATGACTCAGTTTACACCATACTTCATCCCCAAGATGGAAGCATTTTTACTTGCAAAGGATTTCCAGAAGTTCTTGGATATCATATTGAAAAATGTGACTTCAATGAACTTTATACTATAACCCTAATATTGTATAATACTAATAAAAACTTCCAAGATTTTTCTCCTAAAGAAACAAACAACCCTGTAGGACCCCTTAGAAAGCTGTCTCTTCTCCCTCTGATCCATCCACCAAACCACTGTGGCTTAAATCTTTAATGTAATACTCTAATTACATTATTGTCCTACTCAAAAATATTCAGTGGTCCCCTAATACATACCGACTCTCTTTACACAGACATAAAAGATCTTTCACTATTTGTTCCCAACCGACCTTTGTGTTTTTGCTTTCCACTAGTCTTTTACATACAGTAATGTTTATCATTTCTTAAATATATCCATGGATTTTCACTTCTGTGCCTTTCCAAGCAATCTCAACTGCCTAGAATTCATTAGCCCTATTCCCTACTCCTGGGAATACTTTTCCTATTGAAATCCTACCAATCCTACAAGATTCACTTTAGATGCCCCCTCCCCAAATATTTCCCTTCTTTTCCACTCCCCCCAATTAGAAGCAAAGTCTGCTTCTTCTAAACTCTCTGAGTTCTTCATTAATGCCTTCTTTTTTTGTGACATTTATTTATAATTCATGTCTTGTCTTTTTATTATTTATTTATATATATGTGTGTATACAAATATGTATGTGTATCACATGTGATATGTGCATGACATGTGTATAAATACATAGAAATATATTATGTGTATATACATATATGTATATAATTTCCTTACTAAAAGGTAAGCTTCATTTACATTGGTAGTTACATCATGTCTTTACCTAAATTTTGAATGTATTCAGTGCCTAGAACAATACTCTTTACACAGTAGGTATTTAATAAATATTTGCTAAAGTAAATTGAAAAAATATTGTTTTCATTAGTTTTTTATGGTTCTTTTTTCTTCTCAAGTTGAAAATTCATTGAAAAAAAAAAGACATTGCTTAATTCACCTTTGGTTTTTCTCTGAGCCCAACACTAGATCCTAAGAATGGAAGTTGCTAAATAAGTTTCTCAATGGGATCAAATTTGAATTCTTAAATATATATATATATATATATATCTTTTGATTTCATGGACAAAGTTCCAGCCACTTAATGCAAAGGAAAAGTTTTTTTTAAAAATAAATTAAAGGAAGAACAATGCAACCTTCAGTCTAAATCTCCCATATATCATCACAACAGCCTTAGAACTCTTATTACATGATGAAAACTGTCATTCTAGGATTGTAACAACAAAAAATAGAGCATTCTGGGAGATCGTGAAGTGCTCAGAGACATCCAAGCATTTTGTAGATCTAATTTCTGGACCAGAAGCACTGTGGCAGCTGCTATTATGATCCTTGTCTAAATTGTATCAATGTCTCCCTGACCCCGACTCCTGTATTTTGTAGGTAGTCGTTGACATTAGTCAATGGGAATGAATTCCTTAATAGATTTTTTTTAAAACAAACTCAAATACTAATACTATGCAAGGGATATAATATCAAGAAGCTGAAGAGATAAGTAAAAGAAAATGTACTGGAACAAAAATATTAAAGGAAGATAGAGTTGCCAGCCAGGAGACTCTTGTATTGATTAAGATTATATACTTTATGTTATATAATTATATGATACATGCTCTATAATTACATAGCAAAAATGTGCATAATTGCATTACTCTTGGTTGATCATATCAGATTATAAAGTGTCTTAAAGACCACACAGGCACAGGATGGAATATTTCTGTTCTTCCCTGAACCCTTTCTTTCTTTGTTTCCTATACTTGCTAAGGAGTTGGTGTGTATATTGGGGGTCGAAAAAAGAAGAGGTAGTAGTAGTAGTGGTGGTGGTAGTAGTAGTTATAGTGGTGGTGGTGGTGGTGGTAGTAGTAGTTATAGTGGTGGTGATGGTGGTGGTAGTAGTAGTAGAAGAAGTAGGAGGAGGAGTAGTACTACTAGTATTAATAATAGTAGTAGAAGGAGGAAGAAGAGTGGTAGTAGTGGTGGTAGTAGTAGGAGTAGTAGTAGTAGTAGTAGTAGGAGTAGTAGTAATGGTAATAATAGTAGTAATGAAGATGATGATGATGATTATAATGTCTAGTACTTATATAGCACCTAGTATGTAAGTATTTAACAAATATGACAAATTATCCCCAGAACAACCTGGGAGATAGATGCTCTTGTTATTATAATACCCATTTTATAGTTGGTGAAACTGAAGTGACTTGTCTTGGATCACATGGCCAATAAGTGTCTGAAGCTGGATTTGAACTTAGGTTTTCCTAATTTCAGGCTCAAAGATCTATACATTTTGCCATCTAACTGCATTAGAACTGGAGCATTTTGTGCTATAGAAATAAAACTAATTTGTCTGATATATTAGAGGAAAAAGTAAGCATCAAACTGTGTAACTAATGAAATGAAAGAAGTGAAAGGTCAACATGTGTTTGAGTCAACATGGAAGGTTTCATAGAGGGAGTGGAGCTTGAATAGTTATTTGAAGGACACATAAAATCTTTTCAGAGATGATACTGCAAAGATCGATACAAGAAGAAATGATCATGATGGTTTCAGAGAAGAGTGAATAGGATTTCTCATTGAAATTGAGTTGTTGTTTGGAGTATAAGGAAATGAGTGGGATATGATAAATAGATTTATAAATTTCATACTGGAAATTAGGAGTCATCTAATACAGGTGCCACATTCTACACATGAGAACACCATGGTGTAGAAAAGGAATACAAAACTGGAATTGAAACTTAGAACATGAAACTTGAATCAATCAAATAATGCCAAATCACATAGATGCTCTTAAAAGTCAGGATGAAAATATCTCTCACTTTGCTATACTCAACTCCTCCCTGGGAGAAAATTTTACCTTTAGAGAAATAGATTTTAGCTCTCAGTTTAGAAATTGTGAACTATCTTTGACTCTTTGCTCATCTCCATTCTCTTTATCCAAATTGTATCTGTTCATTTCTCCCTTAAAAACATCTCTCAGATTTATCTTTCCATCTCTGTTACCAAGCTATCACTATAGTGCAGATACCCTCATCTCTAAATCACATCACAGTATAAGAGCCTCCTGGCTGTTAACTTTATCTCCCTTTAGTCCATCATTTCTCCAATCCATCATGCATACTTTGCCAGACTAATTTTCTTTTCTTTTTTTCTTTTTGTAAAATAATAAATGAACAGCAAAAATTTTGACAAAGAAGAGAAAAGGGTAACTGTAAAACTGTAAGTTTCTGTAACATTATTTTTTAAAAGTAGATATTAAATTTAGCACAATAGGACAATATTACCCTGCTTTTCTTTCTTTTTGAGCTTCATGCTGTTTTCTTCTGTGTTTTAAAAAGTTTCATTAATGTTTTCCTTTCTTTTGCATCAATTGTTCTTCACCACTTCTCCCCCATAGAAGCCCTCCACTGTTACATTTAAATGTAATAAAACAAAGCAAGTCAATGTATCATCTGTCTGAAAATGTTTGCCTCATTCTATACCTCAAGTCCATCAACTCTCAACTAAGAGGTAGAAACATCAATTTTCTGAAGTCATGATGGGTCACTTAATTGATTTTAAATCTTTCAAAGTACTTTTCCTTTGGAACTAATTCAAATTTTTGCCTTAAATTATTATAGTTACCATACACATTCTCCTAGTTCTGCTTATTTTGCTTACCTTCAATTCATACAAATCTTTCCAAGTTTCTCTAAATTTATAACTTTGATCATTTCTGACTATTCAGTAATATCCCACTGTATCAATCACTGATAATTTATTCAGTGTGATTCATTCACTAAGTAATGGGCATACATTTGGTTTCCAGTTCTTTGCTATAAGAAAAAAAATAATGATATAAATGCTTTTATACATAAGAATCCTTTCTCCTCTGCATTTAACTTCTTGGAGTATATGCCTACTTGTATTATCATTAAATACATGGGTATAAACAATTTAGTTACTTTTTTCTGTACAGTTTCAATCCCCTGCCCCACCAATCGCTGAATAAGTAGACCAATTCACAGATCCAATACTAACGTATAAGTAGTATGCCTATCCTCCCATAGCCCCTTCAAAAAAGAAAAAACCTATTTTCTTCTTTTGTCATTTTTCTTTTTTTTTTTTTTTAAAAAAAAAGCTTTTTATTTTCAAAACCTATGCACAGACAATTTTTAACACTTACTCTCATAAAACATTGTGTTCCAAACTTTTCCCTTCCCTTCTCCACACCCCCTCCCATAGATGGCAAATAATCCAATATATATTAAACAATATTTGTTAAAAGCAATTGTTCTATACATATTTTCACAATCATCGTGTTGCACAAGAAAAACCAGATCAAAAAGGTAAAGAGAGACAACAAAATGGAAACAAATAACAAAAAATGAAAATCCTATGTTGTGATCCATACAGTCCCCACAGTCATTTTTTTCTAGTAAATTTATTTATCTTTAATACATATTACTTTATGAATCATATTAGGAGAGAAAAATCAGAACAAAAGGGGAAAAACACGGGAGAGATAAAAAAACAGAAAAAAAAGAAGTAAGCATAGTATGTGTTGATTTACACTCAGTCTCTTTAGTTCTTTTTCAGGATTCAGATGGCATTTTCTGTCCAAAGTCTACTGGAATTGCTTCAGATCACTGAACTACTGAGAAGAACCAAGTCTTCCATAGATGATCATCACATATTCTTGCTGTTATTGTGTACAATGTATTTCTGGTTCTGCTTGTTTCATTTAGCATTAGTTCATATAAACCTTTTTCTGGCCTTTTTATAATCAGCTTGTTCATCATTTTTTATAGAACAATAATATTTCATTACCTTCATATACCATAACTTGTTCAATCATTCCCCAATTGATGGGCATCAACTCATTTTCCAATTCTTTGCTACCACAAAAAAGAGCTACTATAAACATTTTTGTGCATGTGAATCCTTTTCCCTCCATTTTGATTTCTTTGGAACACAGACCCAGTAATGGCATGGCGAGATCAAAGGGCAAGCACAGTTTTATAGTCCTTTGGGCATAGTTCCAGACTGCTCTCCAGAATGGTGGAACCATTTCACAATTCCACCAACAATACATTAGTGTCCCAGTTTTCCCACACCCCTCCAACATTTATAATTACCTTTTCCTGGTATTTTAGACAATCTGAGAGATGAAGTGTACCTCAGAGTTGCTTAAATTTGCATTTCTCTAATCAATGGTGATTTAGAATATTTTTTCATATCACTATAGATGCCTTAATTTCATCATCTGAAAATTGTTTGTTCATATCCATTTGTCAATTGGGGAATGGCTTGTATTCTTATAAATTTGACACAGTTCTTTATATATCTTAGACATGAGACTTATCAGAAATACTAGCTGTAAAGATTTTTTTTCCAGCTTTGCCCTTCCCTTTTAATCTTGTTTCTATAGGTTTTGTTCAAAAACATTTTAATTTAATATAATCAAAGTTGTCCATTTTGCCTTTTCATACTATTTTCTAGTTCTTTGGTCATAAATTTCTCTTTTCTCCAAAAAAATCTGTTAGGTAAATTTTATCCCTTGTTCTCCTGACTTTGTTTATGGCGTCATCCTTTATGCGCAAATCATGCACCCATTTTGACCTTATTTTGGTATGGAGTATGAGATGTAGGTCTATGTTGAGTTTCTGACATTTAATTTCCAGTCTTCCCAGCAATTTTTGCCAAATAGTGAGTTCTTATTTCAGAAATGAGTTTGAAGTTTTATCAAATACTAGATTACTATAGCTCTTGATTTTTGTACTGTATGTACCTAATTTATTCCACTGATCCACCATTTTATTTCTTAGCCAGTACCAAGTGGTTTTGGCGACTGATGCTTTATAATATAGTTTTAGATTTGGTACTGCTAAGCCACCATCTTTTTTTTCATTAATTCCCTTGATATTCTTCTGACTTCAGGGTTGGTACTCTATCTACTGTGCCACCTAGCTGCCCCTGATTCCCTTGATACTCTTGACCTCTTGTTCTTCCAGATGAATTTTGTTATTATTTTTTTAGTTCTGTAAAATAATTTTTTGACAGTTTGATTGGTAAGGCACTAAAAAAGTAGATCAATTTAAGCAGAATTGTCCTTTTTATTACATTATCTCAGCCTACCGATGAACAATGAATATTTTCTCAATTGTTTAGGTCTCACTTTATTTGTGTGAGAAGTGTATAGTTCTTGGATTTGTTTTGGCAGGTAGGCTCCCAAGTAGTTTATTTTGTCTACATATATTTTAAATGGAATTTTTCTATCTCTTGCTAATGGGCTTTGTCAATAATGTACAGAAATGCTAATGATTTGCTTGGGTTTGTTTTATATCCTGCAACTTCGCTAAAACTGTGAATTGTTTCCAGTAGGTTTTTGGATAATTTTCTAGGATTTTCTAAGTATATCATTGTATCATCTGCAAGTTTTATTTCCTTATTGCCTATTCTCATTTCTTTAATTTCTGTTTCTTTTCTTATTGCTAAAGCCAACATTCCTAGTACAATGTTGAATAATAGTAGTGATAATAGTCATTTTTGTTTCATCCCTGATCTTGCTGGGAAAATGTCTAGCTTTTTGCCATTACAAATAATGTTTACTGTTGGTTTTAGATAGATACTGCTTATTATTTTAAGGAAAGCTCCTTTTATCTGTATGCTCTCTATTGTTTTAATAAAAATGGTTGCTGTATTTTGTCAAAAGCTTTTTCTGCATCTTTTGAGATTATTATATAATTTCTACTGATTTTATTATTGATATGGTTAGGTAATAGTTTTCTGATATTGAACCAGTCCTGCATTCCTGGTATAAATCCCACTTAGTCAAAATGTATTATCCTGCTAATAGGTTGCTGTAATTTCTTTGCTAATATTTTATTTAAATGTTTTTGCATCAATATTCATTAGGGAAATTGGCCTGTAATTTTCTTTCTCTGTTTTGTCTCTTCCTGGTTTAGGTATCAGTGTGATATTTGTGTCATAGAAGGAATTTGGCAGTACTCCTCCTTTACCTATTTTTGCAAATTAATTGTGCTTTAAATGTTTGGTAGAATTCACTTGTGAATCCATCTGGCTCTGGAGATTTTTTTCGTAGGGAGTTCATTAATGACTTGTTCAATTTCTTTTTCTAAAATGGGATTATTTAAGTAATTTATTTCCTCTTCATTGGGGAAATTTATATTTTTGTAAATATTCATCCATTTCAGTTAGACTGTCAGACTTGCTGCCATACAGTTAGGCAAAATATCTCCTAATTATTGCTTTAATTTTTTTTTTGTTATTGGTGATAAGTTCACATTCTTCATTTTTGACACTATTGATTTGGTTTTTTCTTTCCTTTTTCTGATCAAATTAACCAAAGTTTTATCCATTTTGTTAGTTTTTTTTTTCATAAAACCAACTCAGATTTTTTATTAGTTCAATAGTTTTCTTATTTTTTATTTTATTAATCTCTTCTTTGAGTTTCAAAATTTCTATTTTGGTATTTAATTGGGGGGTTTTAATTTGTTCTTCTTCTAGCTTTTTTATTTGTATGTCTAATTCATTGATCTCTTTCTCTATTTTATTTATGTAGCTATTTAAAGATATAAAATTTCCCTAAGAATTGCTTTGGCTGCATCCCGTAGTTTTTGGTATGTTGTCTCATTATTGTCATTTTCTTGGATGAAATTATGGATTGTTTCTGTGATTTGTTCTTTGACCCACTCATTCTTTAAAATTAACATATTTAATTTCCAATTGGTTTTTTAATCTATCTTTCCCTGGCCTTCATTGAATATAATTTTTATTTCCCTGTGGTCTGAAAAAGAAGCATTTATTATTACTGCCTTTTTGCTTTTGATTGTAAGGTTTTGATGCCCTAATCCATGGTCAGTTTTTGTGTAGGGACCATATACTGCCCAGAAAAAGGTGCATTCCTTTCTGTCCCTATTCAATTTTCTCCAGAGGTCTATCATAGCTAGGTTTTCTAGGATCCTGTTAACCTCCCTACTTTCTTTCTGGTTTATTTTGTGGATAGAGTTGTCTGATTTTTGAGAGAAGAAGGTTGAGGTGCCCCACTATTATAATCTTGCTGTCTATTTCTTTTTATAACTGGTTTAAAATGTTCTCCAAGAATTTTGCTGCTCTCACACTTGGTGCATACACATTTAGTTACTACTTCAGTGTTTATGAAGATGTACTTATCAAGATGTAGTTTCCTTCCTTATCTCTTTTAATAAGATCTATTTTTACTTTTGCTTTATCTGAGATCAGAATTGCTACCCCTGGAGTTCCTGGGGTGGAGCCAAGATGGTGGAGTAAAGTCAGGAAGCTGCTGGAGCTCTCCCAGTTTCTCTCTAAAAACACATGAAATCAAACCTCTAAACAGAGTCTGACAGAATAAAACCAAGAAAGCTTGGGACAGCACCACCTTTACCCCAGGAGTAGAGTTCCACCTTAAAAGCAAATATATATATATATATATATATATATATATGTATATATATATATACACACACACATATATATATATATATATAAATGAGCAAGAAACAGAAAAGACCCTTGACAATAGGAAGCTACTATGATGACAGGGCAAACCAAAATAAAAACTCAGATGAGGACAAACGGTCCATAGAAGAAATCTCTAAGAGTGATATGAATTGGTCTCAAGCCCAAACAGGCTTCTTGGAAGTACTCATAAAAGACTTTAAAAAAGCTAAAAAGAGAGGTAGGAAAAAATCGAAAGGAAATGAGAGGTATGCATGAGAGAGTCAACAGCTTGGAAAGGGAAGGGAAAAAATTCTAAAGAAAACAATTCCTTAAAAAGTAGAATTAATCAAATAGAACAAGAAATACAAAAGCTAACTGTAGAAAATCATACGTTAAAAACTAGAACAGGGCAAATGGAAGCTAATGACTTTGTGAGACAACCTCTTTGGGCTTGAGACCAATTTATCTCACTCTTTGAGATTTCTCTTGGTTTGAGTTTGTGTTTTAGTCTCTCCTGTCACCATAATGGCTTTCTATTGCCAAGATTCTTTTCTGTTTCTTAGTCATTTTCTTTACTTTTCTTCTGGTATTTCCTTTTTTTTTTTTTTTTTCTAATTTTTATGGTTGAGCTCTGCTCCTGGGGTAAAAGGGATGCTATTCCAAGCTTTCTGTGTAGCTCTGAGCCTTGGCTTTGGAGCTCAAGGGCCCCTAGTATTTGCAGGGGATAGCTTGACTGCTTTTTCCAGGAAAAGCCTGATTTCCCAGAGTTTGCCTTCTGAGCTAGGACTTCCTGATCTGCTCCTTTACTGAGCCAGGACTGAGGGTCTTAATTGCTGATTTGTTGTGATTAAGATCCTCTCACTGGCTTTCCCAGAGTCTATCTGAGTAGAGTTGAACACCCTTTTCACCCCAGTGAGACTGACCTTTCTTGAAGTTTTTCCAGTTTATCTTGAGTTAGAAAGTGATTTCATTCCATCAGACTCTGTTCAGAGGCTTGGTTTTATATGGTTTTGGGGGGAAAGCAGGAGAGCTGGAGCAGCTTCCTGACTTTACTCCACCATCTTGGCTCCACCCGCACCTTCCCATTCCCCTGCTCCCCATAAGAGATTCTTTTGTCATTTTTATCAATTTGGTGAGAATGTGATAAAACCTCAAAGTTATTTCAGTTTGTATGTTTATTACTGGTTTTCAGAGATTTTTTTTTTGATAATGTAAGTTTACATTTTGTGTTTTGAAAACTTGATTTTTCACCATTTATCTATTTGGGACTATTATTCTTACATATTTATATTAATTTTCTAAATACTTATCCCTTTGGGTTAATTCCACCTCTCCCAAAGGACTTATATAATCCTCTGTTCTCATAATAAATATGTAATAGCACTCCTCCAGCGTAGAATGGTGCATTTCACATTGATTGGAATTCAACATCTCCTCTCCGGAGTAAAATCAGTTAGTAATATATAAAATCATAGTGAGGACTATATGGTTCTAAAAGGTCAAGAATGTCAAGGAAATCAATGAAAAAAATAAGAAAGAAGAGGGATTAGTAATTGCAGATTTCCAACTATGATACAGAGAGCTGTATTTGTCAAAACAATTTGGTAGTAAGTAAAAAATAGAGGACTTGATCAGTGGAACAAATTAAAAACACTACATATAGAAGTGAAGGACCACTATAATCTAGTATTTGGCAAACCTAAAGATCCCACTTTTTGTGGCAAGAATTCACTACTTGACAAAACTGTTGGGAAACCTGGAAGATAGAAACTAGGCATAGAACATTATATCACATTCCATACCAATATAAACTTAAATTAGGTATATGATTAAGATGAAAAGGTTGACATCATAAACAAATTAAAGTAGCATGGAAGAAATTACCTGTAATAACTATGAATAGGGGAATAATTCATGACCAAACTAGAGAAGTCAGAGAAAGTAAAATGAATAATTTTGATACTTTAAAAAAAAATTGCACAGATAAAACCAATGCAGCTAAAATGGAAAGAAAAGCACAAAACTGGGATAAAGTTATACTAAATTTCTCTGATAAATGACCTACATCTAAGATATATAAGGATCTGAGTTATGTTTATTAAAATGAGTTATTTTCCAAATGATATTCAAAAAGTTTTTAAAGGAAGAAATTCAAATGATCAATAACTACATAAAAATGCTCTAAATAACTAAGAATTAATGAAATACAAAATAAAATAACTATGAAATACCACCTTACATTAGATTGAATAAGATGATCAAAAAATAAAAATAAAATAAAAATGACTAAGGCTAGCGGGCATGTGGAAAAATTGTTACACTAATGCACTATTAATTAACATAACCATTCTGGAAAACAATACAGGATTATGTCCAAAAATCTATTACATTATGCATACTCCTTTAATCCAGCAACTAAACTAAAAGAATTACATTCCAAAGTGATCAAAGAAAGAGAAAAGGTACCATTCTGTACAAAACTGTTCATAGTAGCTCTTTTTGTGATGGCAAAGAATTAGAAACTGATGAGAAGATGTTTATCAATTGAGGAATAGCTGAACAAGTTGTAGTAGATAAATGAGACAGCATATTATTGTGCTGTAAGAAACGAAGAGAAGACTTAGTTGAATTGATGTAAAGTATATTGGGCAGAACCAGAGTTAATCAACTGTGAAAACCAGCAGTTTTAATTAACACTGCAACTAATTCCAATTTCAAAAATTTTATGATGAAATATCCTATCCAACTCCAGATAAAGAATAACAGAGTGAGAATTTTTTTTTTCTTGTACTTGTCCCTCTTACCTCCCATCCCCCTGTTAGGATGACTTGGGCAGAAATTTGTTATGCATGATTATACATATTTGTAATGAACTTGTTCTTCTGGCCTTCTTAATTGGATGGCAGATGGAGTGGAGTGGGGGAAAGAATTTGGCACTGAAAATAAAATAAAATATATTTAAGACTTTATAATTCTAATTTTTCTTCTCAGGTAACTAGTTCAAGAAACTTAGCTCTCCAAACTTTCATCTTTCTTATTTCTTGAAGGCTATAACAAGAAAGTGGGTGCTGTTCAAAATTTTAGTTAGTCCAAATTCTACAATCTTATCTTACCTCAAGAAAAATCCAGAATTGTCAAGGGATGTTATGTGTGTCTATATACAAACTGCCAATAAAATACCTAATATATAGTTTGTGACTTGCTTTTAATCAGCATAATGTGACACATTACTGGCTGAAAACCACTACTCTGAGAGAAGTCACAGCAAATAATCACACTTAAAAAATCAGGTGCATAGGTAGATGGTGGTAGAGAAAGTGCCTAAGGATGCAAAATTTATTTGGGGCTTAAACTTAATGTGTCATTAGATTGTCTGAAATTCTCTCCCGTCCCACCCCCTTTTCATTGTAAGACAGAGTAATCATTAGGAATTCAAAGTAGCTTCATTTTGCAACCGCCACAGTCAACTCTCATATTCATATGTATTCATTTTCTCATGTTAAGTTTGAGATTAAACCTTTTCCACCCAGAAAGGAAGACTGGTTGTGTTCTCAACAGTTTAATTGAAAGAGCCAAGAGCTGTCTTTGGCAAGTAGATGTTCCTTTTCAGAAGGCACTGTTTAGTCCATTTGAATGTTTTACAGATTTTAATCAATCACAACAAACCCTTAAATCAATAAGAAAGGTAAAGGGGAGGGTGGAAGAAAGTGAAGAAGAATAGTTGCATATGACTGCTTTGTTTTGTTTTTGTTTTCTTCTTCTTCAGATAACTTTGGTTTAACTTTTATGCTGTAGTCTATTGTTAATTGGCTTGGGACAAATTCAACAATGCTATCTAGAGTAATTCCAACATCAGAACTACAATCAACAAGCACTTATTAACTGCTTACAAGGGTAGTAAATGCCAGCTACTATGTTTGCTGCTAGGGATATAAATACGGGGGGGGGGGGGAAGCATTGCATAATCCCTACTTTCAAGTAGTTTATATTTTAATTATTTGATAAATGATTCTTTCAAATTGAGTAAGGCTCTTTTTCTCAAGATACTTTTTATCTTGGGTAAGGTTTTTCTTCCAAGATAAAATGATGGATAGTATCTGTTAAATGTGAAGAATACTTTAAAATAAATACTGCATGCTCACTACTGGTCTGTTAGAATTAAAGTCTCATTTCTTAAATAAAATGGCAGTAATTCCATTGTATGCATGAGGACTGAATGCAGATATTAGCTACAAAATAATATACACAAGTAGAATAGAATATTTTCAAGGTAATATTCAAGTGCAGAGACACAAAGTCCAGTCTGGCTAATTAAATGAATTATATACTGTATGCTACGGAGCCAGAGGCAATGGGTTTGGCTGTTGTAGGAAAGAACTAGAATTTACAAAGTCAGCCTTAATTGACATAGAGAAGGAGGGGAAGAGTTGCAAAGAGGAAGGAATGGAAAAAATTAAGGAGCATCACCTTGTAATAGACTTTGTGGCTATCTCAGAAAAGGAGGCAGTGTGCATGCCAAAGCACAGAGAATTTGCAACCCAATATTCTCTGGAAATCTTACTCTATTTAAATGTTTTTTTTTTGTTTTGTTTTTGCTGAGGCATTTGGGGTTAAGTGACTTTCTCAGGGCTACACAGCTAGGAAATATTAAGTGGCTGAGGTCAAATTTGAACTCAGGTCATCCTGACTTTAGGGCTGGTATTCTATCCACTGCACCAACTAACTGCCCCTTAATTATGGGTCTTAATACCCTATTTTATAGAACATTTCTCTAGTACTATGAGCATACTTGATGTTACTCTGACTCCTTAATTTTGTGAAAAATAATAGTTTTCTTTTTTTTAAATAAGTGTGCTCTCAAGCAATAGTGAATATTCCAACTGTTCTGTTGTGAACTACTAAAAGGTTTGAAATTTATAACCACAGGGATTGTGAAGATTATAAAGATTCTTTCATTTGTAATCTAGATTCTAAGAAATTCATCTCAACACTAATGATTACCATTGTGAACAGAGCACTGGATCTGGAGTCAGGAAGACCTAAGTTCAAATATAGCCCCAGAAACTCTGGACAGGTCACTTAACCTCTGCCTGCCATCGTTCCCTCATCATCAAAGGGGCAATAATAATACCTACCTTCAAGGATTGTTGTGAGTATAAAATGAAATAATATTTGTATTTTGCAAACCATAAAGTAATTTATAAATACTATATTATTACTACTATTACTCTTATCTAAACCTCCATTATAACCTTTCCCTGAGTGTTAGTGTTCAATGCAAGAAACAGATTAGTTAGAAAAAGCATCAGGAAAGCTAAATCCATCAAGAAAGCAGTTGTAGAAGTCCATAAAACTTTAAGTATTGGAGAAGGCCAAATATAATGGAAACTGTTTAGATAAAGGGTTGACAAAGGAAAAATGAAAGAGATATCATGCCAGGAGTATTTTCTTTCTATGTATCTATCTATTTATCTATCTATTTATTTATGTATACATTATAAACCTCCAGCTGACCTGGAGGTATTCTTTGAGGTGACAAATTCCTACCAACAAAGATGTCATAGAGGTTGGATACAGCTGTCATAGGAGACTCCAAGTTGTATGGTTGAAAGACTGCTAAATTTGGAGCTACAGAATCTGTATTCAAATTCCAGCTTGGCCACAAAACTTCAAAGTGTTTTTCAAATATAAATTCATGATCCTATAAAACTTATGTTTGCTGGAAGTTTCTTTTCACCAAAGAACACAGCAGCTATAAATTCTTTTTAAAAAATATATTTATTTTGCTAATTATTTCCCAATTACATGTAAAAGTTTTCCACAATCATTTTTAAAATTTTGAGTTTAAAATTCTCTTCCTCCTACCCCTCCCATTTCCTTGAGAAGATAAGGATTTTGATATTGATGATACATGATGATGATACAGGTAATGCAAAACATATTTCAATATTCAACTGGTAGAGTCTTAAGATCCCATAACCATAGATTTATTTACATACATATGGTTATAGAAATGTATATATATATATAATATGTATTATATAACTGTATTATTGAATTGTGTATATATATATATATTACATACACATACACACATACAGATACATAGATAGAAACAGATTGTTAAGTCATCTAGTCTTCCCTTCTCATTTTATGATTGATTAAACTGAAAATAAGAAATATTTAGTGACTTGCCTAAGATCATATAGCTAGTAGAATATAGAGCCAGAATTTGAATTAGGTCCTCTCTTGCCAAATCCTGTATTTTTCTATTGCTCCATGTTTTTTATTTTTCTCGTTGGTAATTTCATCTTTTGGAAGACTAAAGAAGAAATGAAGGAACTAATATTATGAATTTTATTCTAAATGAAGAGGGAAGAATTGCTTAATTAATTGGAAATGATAAGGACCTTGCTATCACAAAATCTGTGATAGATAAGGAGATGGAAATAGTTTCCTGTATTATTCTAGACTTGAGAGGGGGAAATTTCCAAGATTTCAAAGGTAAAAGAAATAGTTATAACATGTTGACTCAATAAGGATAGAATTTCTCAGTTGGTGATTCAGCTGATTTGATAAGAAGGACAAAGAGGGCCAATATTCTAAAGATGTGATTACACAAAAGTTCTTAAAGTCAGATTTTAAAGGACTTGCTCTGAGAACAAGCAAGTGAGAATGAATACAAAACTATGGCCACAAACTTTTAAAAATAATTAAAACTAATGTCTTCATTGTTCAATAATTTTTCAGTTCTGACTCCTTTTGAGATTTCCTGTAATGATATTAGTGGTTTGCCATTTCCTTCTTCAACTCATTTTACAGATGAGAAAATTGAGGCCAACAGGGTTAAGTGACTTATTCAGTGTCACACAGTAATAAGGGTTTGAGGCTAAATTTGAACATAGGAAGGAGTTTTCCTTGCTCCAGGCTGGATAACCTATCCACCGTGTTCCCTAGTGTCCCCTAGTAAACCCTTTTCTGGTTTTTAGATAGAGTTTTATTAAGTATATCCTATGTGCCAGATCCTATACTAAGTGCCAGAGATCCTAATAGAAGTGAAAAAGCAAGCAAAAATGGGGACAGTATTCTAATGATGAGGTTATATACAAGTTCATAAATAAACTGATTCTAAAAGACATGTATAAGAGATAAAAAAAAAAAGAAAGAGTGAATAATAATGTCAAAGGGTGTCTAAGCACTTTTAAAATGTCTGCTAATTTCCAGGTAGACAGAAAGATGAGAAATTGATAGATCTATGATTGATAGATTAATAGAACATTTATTAAGTACTTGTTATGTGTCAGGCATTATGCTAAATTCTAATATATAAAAAACAAACAAAAAAGCTATTTTTCCTGCATTCTCTAAAAAAAATGTATTTCAGGCTGGTAAAGATAAAACAAAACAACTAGAGATGAATTTAAGAAATCAATCTAACTTGTAAGTGAAATGTCCTCAATGAATTCAAAACATCTGCACTGCTGAGATAATTAAAAGACCATGCCAATGTTATTATTGAAATGGTATTGGTAATTTTTGAAGACTCAGGAAAATAGGAAAGACCCATGGAGTTTAGAGATGGTCAAATGTTGGTCTGATTTCCAAAAGACATAAATAGGCAGATATTTTTAAACCCTAGACAAATTATCTTAATGTAAATTTCTGAGAAAATTCTTGATTAGGAAAGGTATAACTTATGAGACCCAGAACCCAAAGAGGTGTGATCACTAAGAGGCAACATGACTTTGTAAATAATGTCAAGTCAGGCTATCTCAAATCCCTTTTTTGAGAGTGTTACTGGACAAGAAGATTACAAGGGGACGTTGTGAACAAAATACATCTTAATTTTGGCAGAGAATGTGGCAAAGTGTCTTATGCTACTTTTATGGACAAGATGGATGCAAGTTAATTGGGTCACTTTGAAATTGATTGAATCACAGTTAATTAAAGGATCCATGTCAAATAGGAGAAAAGTTTCTAGCATACTGTCACAATATTTTTTTTTACCTAATTTTGTTCAATATGTTATATAACAGATTTAAATGAAGGCATAAATAAGAGGCTCAACAAATTATGTATAGCAAGAAACTAACAAAGATATTTATCACTTTAGATGATAGAATTGTGATACAAAAAAACTAGGAATAAATTTACTACTACAGATAAAGGTAAATTTCTGGATTCAGAAAAGTAATTACATGAATACAGAGTGGGCTACTTAATGGCTACAAAATGCATCATGTGGGAAAGAATTATGAGTTTTTAAAAACCTAAAGTTTAACATGACAACCTGTTGATCACTAAAAGCATGTTATTTCTGATGTTACTTAGCATGTCTAATGGATAAGTGATAAATGTTACCATACTCTGCTAGTCAGACCATTTCTGGAATATTGTATACAATTTGAAGTAACATTTTTTAATAAACTTTCATAATGGAATTTGTCCCAGGTGGTCAATCAAGACAGTAATGGGGATTAGAAAACATCTACATAATAGTCAATTTAATTGATTTGACTCTGTTTAACTGGGAGAGGAAAAAATTTGGGCTAAACATGAAAGTAACTTTAAAATGTTTGAAAAGTTGTCATATGGGAGAGAAAATGTACTTTCTCTGCTTGTCCCCTGAGGGCAAACCTAGGACCAATGGATAGAGGCCAAGGGAGGAATAATGTGTCTTAACATAAGGAAAACTTCCTGACAGTCAAAACTACCCCAAACTGCAATGGGTTGCCTGGGGAAAAAGTGAGTTCTTGTCACTGGATGCCTTTAATTAGAATTTGGTTAACCTCTTTTCTGAGATATAGTATAGGGCTTATTCTTTGAGAAGAGGTTTCGACAGATGACATTTGAGGTGACTCCAACTTGGATAGCCTATGATTCTGTGCAGTCCATCTAATCAGTCTTCAATTCTTGTTGATTCTGCTTTCCCATTATCTCTGGGTTTTGTCCAGTCTTCTAAGTCCCTAGTGGTGCTAACTTATTTGCTACCTGTCTGATTTATTGCAGTAACATGTCTCTACACTTATTTTAATTCATGTTTTTATTCTGCTACCAGAATAATCTTCTTATATATTCATCTCTGCCTCACCTCCCTGCCCCTGCTTTCTAGCTCCCCTTTATACCTTACAACTCTGCTAAAGTTGTTCATTGTTTCACTTAGTTTTATCTTCCTTACTAGACCATAAGTTCCTTGAAGACATGAATCACAATCTCTCCTTAATGATTGCAACAATGTCTTGCACGTGGCTAGTACTTAGGAAATCTTTCTCTATTAGCCAAGAAAAATGAAACACTGTATTTTTATTTCAGTTTTACAAACATTTGTTAAGAGGCTATCATATGGAGGTTCTATTTCCCCTCATTACAATGTAAGCTCCCCAGAGATAGGGACTTCCATTTTTTGTTTGTGTTTCTATTTCCAGAGTTTAGTACATTGCCTGGAATATAGTGAATATTTAGTAAAGACGTTGCCTGCTTGTCTCTCTGTCTGTCCGTCTATCTATCTATCAAACTATCTATCTATCCATCTATCTGTTCTATATCTATCTATTATATCTATATCTGTCTACTATCTACTCGTCTATATCTATCTATATTTGTCCATGCATATAATTGGTCATGTCATCCCTCTGCTCAAAACCCTTCTTCTCTGACTACTAACTTCAACTGGTATTTAAAACCCTTCATACTGTGGGGTCACTCTACCTTACCAGTCTTTTCTCACACTATTCCTTACAAAACTCAATACATTGGGCCAACTCCTTTGCTTGTATTGCTTTTGTTTATTTGGTTTTTGTTCTTGGAACAAAATTTTTCTTACTTTCCATTCTTGTTGAAATTCTATCCATGCTTTAAATCTTTATTTTATTTTAAGGCCCAACTCAAAGATTATCTCATAACATGATACATGTAGTGTTGAAAGGAACCTTTATTAGGTAATCTAATTCAACTCACTCAACTTGTGTGTGAGCACACAGACCAAAAGAAGTTTTGATAGGCTCATCATCTACTCTATGAATAAGTAGCAGATCTCGATACAAACTCAATGATGACTATCTTTAATGAGAATAGTTTGAATATCTTATCTAATCAGGCTTCAGTTCTTGGTGATCCTGCTCCTATTGTCAGTCAACAAGCTTTTATTTAGCACTTATTATTTACCAGGTACTGTGCTAAGTATTTGAGATACAAATGAAAACAAAAATCATAGACCTTGTCCTCAAGGAGAATACATTCTAAAGAAAGAGACAGTATGTTGATAACTATAGACATGCAGGATATATGTAGAGTAGATGGAAAGCAATGAAATGGGAGGCATTAATAGCTGGAGAGATCAGAAACAACCTCTTAAAGAAGATAGGCTTTGAGCTGAGACTGGAAGGAGACTAAGAGGTGAATCTAGGGTTAGAGCATTTTGGATATGGAATATAACTGGCAGAAAGAGAGAGGAGACAGGGTGTCACATTTGAAGAAGCAAAAAAATCAGTTTTGGGGGATCAATGAGGGAGTATAATATAAGACTGGAGAAGCAGTAAGGAAACAGGCTATGAGGAAATTTAAATGACAAACAAGTGGCTTTATATTTCATCTGGAGGTAAAAGGCAGCTACTTGAGCATGACATAGTCAGAATTTGACTTTAGAAAAAAATCATCTTGGCCATTTTACAGTTGATGGATTCTAAATCCAACACTTTTCACTGTAACATAATCCCTCTCCTGATCTCTCCAATCATTAATGATACAAAGAATTTTATTTGTTGCATTAAGGACTTTTCACATATTATAGCTATTTTTACCTAAGTTATATCCTTACTGTATGGCAAGTGCCACTAGGGATAGGTGAGTCTCTTATCTGAACACTAGCAGAATGTTAAGCATATAAAAGACTCCTTTTATTATTTGAAGAGAGTCTGTAAGGTTCCATTTCATTTTACAATCACAAACTTTTTTGTAATTAAAAATCAGCGGATAATTAATAGAATATGATAGCATCTTATATTCTCTGTACCTCTTAGTTGTGTGACTCTAAAGATGTAGTTCATTGTACTGCTGAAAATCACCTGTCTGTTCCCTTTGCATAATTTCATTACGGCTATGTTCAATGTATAAAAATGTCTTGAGATGAGAAAGTAGCCACACAGATCCACACCTTCTGATATCTGTCTGGTCACCTTTTGTTAGTAATAACAATAATAATAATCCTTGTAAAATCCTCCTTTTTTTGACTAGCCATCCATGACTCTCTAGATTTAGCCACTATGCCTCAGTTGCCTTCTTAGTCAGCAACTGTGGAACCTTTTTCCCATGTATGGTTTCTTTCTAGAATCTCCATATGATAGCCTCTTAATAAATGTTTGTAAAACTGAAATAAAAATACAGTGTTTCATTTTTCTTGGCTAATAGAGAAAGATTTCCTAAGTACTAGCCATGTGCAAGACATTGCAATCATTAAGAAGGAGAGATTGTGATTCATGTCTTCAAGGAGTTTATGGTCTAGTAAGGAAGATAAAATTAAGTGAAACAATGAACAACTTTAGCAGAGTTGTAAGGTATAAAATAAATCCATACAAATTATCAGCACTTCTGTATATTACCAAAAAAAAACCCTTAAAAAGAGCTAAAAAGAAAAATATTCTTTTTAAAAATTGCAAAGTAATATTGAGAGTCTACCTTTCAAGACAAACCCAGAAACTATATGAATATAATTATAAAATACTTCTCACACAAATAAAAGATTAAATAATGAAAGAAATCTAGACTGAGCCAAAAGAATAAATATTACCTAAAATAATTTACTTATTTAGTGCTATACCAATCAAATTATCAAAAAAATCAGATGATCTGATTCAAAATCCATAGTTTTTCTCATACTGGCAACCCATAGTGACCCTATATCTTTGATTTGTCCCACCCAGCTGCAGTCAAGAACATGGCAATGGGGCTCATGTCACATAAAAACGATTAATAACCCCATCATTAGGTGACTTCTATAGCTCAGAAATTAGATGATTCTAGAAATGATAACTCAATATCCAATACAGCCATAGCTAGATGAAATTATATCTTGTACAAGTGTAATTGGTGCTATATGAAAACTTCACAAAGGTGTGTTTTGGAAGGGATAGGGAAGGCAGGCACAAATTATACAAGGAATGGTTCTACTGTAGCTGGCCTAGAGGGTTAGGGTAAATGGGGGGTTTTATTATTATTTATTTATTTATTAGAGTAGGGGTGCCAAACTAAAATAGAAAAGAAAGGCACTAATAAGGATCCATGAGGGCCACATATTGACTTAGTTTTAAAATCAATATTATCTAACTAATGTGGAAATATGTTTAAAATGATTATACATGGATAATTTATATCTAAAAAGTGAAAATGCTATATTGCTGTTGCTGTGTACAATGTTCTCTGTTCTACTCGCTTCACTTAGCATCAATTCATGTAAGTCTCTCCAGGCCTTTCTGAAATCACCCTGCTGATCATTTTTTATAAAACAATAATATTCTATAATATTCATATACCATAACTTATTCAGCCATTCTCCAATTGATGGGCATCCATTCAATTTCCAGTTTTTGCCACTACAAAAAAGGGCTACTACAAACATTTTTGCATGTGGGTCTTTCCCCCTTTTTTATGATCTCTTTGGGATGTTCAGCAGAGATACTGCTGGATTAAAGAGTATGCACAGTTTGACAGCCCTTTAGGCATAGTTCCATATTGCTCTCCAGAATGGTTAGGATCCTTCACAGTTCACCAACAATGTATCAGTGTCCCAGTTTTCCCACATCCCCTCCAACATTCATCATTATCTTTTTCTGTCATCTTAGCCAATCTGAGAGGTTTGCAGTGGTATCTCAGAATTGTTTTGATTTGCAGGAAATCAATGTTTTTTTTAACAAAAAATAATGTCAAAACTAAAGAAAAAAATTAAAGAAAACTATAATTTCCCTTTTTGCAACAAAAATGGCTGGTTTCCATGGGCTTTCTTTCTTTTGGATTAAATATTCCTGGTTACTCTAAACCAGGGGTGGAGAATGTCTGGTCCATAGGCTGTATAAAGCCCACAAAATCATTGGTCTGTCTCTGCCAAGGCAACCACTGGTGATGATGAACTGAAAGCTAGGTATCACAACCTCCCGGTGCTTGAGTTTTTAAGTTAATAATTTTTATGGTCCACAAATTATAAATATCCAAATGGCCCTTAGAAGAAAAAAAGTTTCCCACCCTTGCTCCAAACCACCCTCATATGGCATGGGGCTAAAGTCCTCTACCAGCTATAAAATGAAGGTACTGGACAAGATGGCCAGTAAGGTACCTTCCAGTTCAAAATTTATGACTCTTACATGCCCCCAGAATATTTTAGTCTAGGTGCCCTCCACTTTATCAATTACTTTCCTAAAATGTACTTTCCTAAAATGAACATTTCATTCTAGTGTTCTGACCATGCAGAGCACATGGATACATACCCTATTAAAAATTCTTCCTTTTAGAATGGATCAAAAATACTATGGCTTCTATCCCATGCATAGGAAGGAAAGAAAATGGAGAAAAAGACTGCAGAGAAAAAGCAACAATAATGCACATGCCCAGTCTTGAATGCATCTATTCCAGCTTTTAAAAATACTCCAGTCAAAGCGGAATTTCCATTCTGTGTCCAGAAAGGTCTATTAATCTCGTATTATTCTTTAGTATTACTGGAAGAAAAAAAAAACATTTCATAACTGATAGATGTGTCTTCCTGACCATTATCTCCCATAGTTAAATTTTATTTGAAATGTCAACCATTGTAATTTGACCCTGGCCTGACAATGGAGTTGTGCTTTGTTTCCCACTCCATGGCATATGATGAAATGCATCTGCTCTCTTCCAAGGAGGAGAAACAAATGAAAGAACAGCAAGATGATGCTGTGATGAAATTGCAAATACTTTGAGAGGCACAATGTATGAATTTTAAAATCCTGTGGATTTACCTACTAATCTTTTATTCTTTTTCTAGCTGTCAAGCAAAATAATGATTGAAGTTGGGTGCAAAATATTATTTGTTTGTTGATCAACCAGGATTCTGGATAGCAATGGATACTGGAAGGGGCTGCTTTCTATATCTCAATTCATCCTTAAATGGGGCAATACACCAGTGATATAGATATTAGGACTTGAAACTGCTTAGATTTAGGTAGAAGAGAGAGGAGGAAGATAGAAAGAAAAGGAGAGATGGCAAGGAGAGGGAGAGAGTCAGGAAGAGAGGGAAATGAAGAGTTTGACTATAAAATAGGGGCAAAGTACCAATATATATGTTAAAGAAAAGAGAGAAGAAATAAGGTTAGCATCATCCAGTTGTGGCTAGCCTTATCTAGGAACTACAATATTTATGAGTTCTGGATATAAAACCATTTTGACTTTCATACATTCTTTTTCTACACTTTGGAAAATGCAATAGTATATGCTTGAAAATAAATGGCAAAACAAAATGGGAACCAGGAACTCAGAAGATAATTCAGTGAACAATTGTTTTCCCTGAAAGTATTTGAAATAAAGAGAAAAAATGATTCACATCCTACAGGTATGGACCTCCTCCTAACAACTTGGCTCTTTTAATGTATATTCACGTGTTTAGTGCAAGAGAGTATTGCCTATGTATTATAATTAGAATTTTCCTTTTTTACTATGAAGTCAACATGACATGGAGTAAAGATAATCAAAAGGTCCTGGATTTAAATCCCGGCTCTGCCACTTCCAGGATGATCTTGAAAAAAAACAGAGGACCTTTCTGGACAGCAATTTCCTCAACAGTACAATGAGATGATCTCTGAAGTTCCTTCTAGATCTAGGTCTTATACTTGCAACATTGTCTGAAATTCCACCAATAATAATTTCTTCATTCTAATGAAATGCTATTTTGCCTTGCCACTTATTAAAATATATGCATGCTCCTTGGAAAAATAAGACATTAATGTGAATCATCTCATGTGGGGGAGTTTGTCAGATTAAACATTTACCTCCCTTCTGAAAGACATTAAGTTCTTTAGATAGCATTAGAAGTCTGGGGAAGGAGAAAGACCATTAAGGGTAGAGCATAAGAGTCTACTGTGTCTAAGGGGACAGGGCAAAGAAAAACAGCCAATTTCACCATTTTGCTCAAGGTCAGTCTTATAACTAAGGACTGTTATTGTTCAATTATATCCAATTCTTTGTGACCCCATGGACTATATAGCACTTCAATACTGTCAAGAGATTTCCTTAGCAAAGATACTGGAGTGGTTTGCCATTCCCTTCTCCAATAGAGTTAAACAGAGATTTACTGACTTGTTCAGGGTCACACAGCTAGTGAGTATCTGAAGCTAAATTTGAACTCAGGTTTCCCTGACTGCAGGCCCATCACTCTTATCTACTGAGCAATCAATCTAGCTGCTACCTGATTTGTCATTTCCTTCTCCAATGGATTAAGGCAAATACAGATTAAATGAGTTGCTCAAGGGTCACACAATGAGGCCAAATTTGAATTAATATTTTCTTTATTATTTTTTCTTTATTATTATTTATTATTATTATACAGTGCTCTATCCACTAAGCTACCGCTATCTAAGATTTAAAAAAATTCCTATCCATCGCACACTCTACTCAAATATCCCTATGTGCCAAAAAGGCACCTAACCTACTATTTATGGGTCATGGGAGCAGAAGGGAGGACAGGATAGGCAGGTCATTGAGCTTGATAAAGAAAGCAGAAGTGATCAGCAAAGATTCTTTGCCTTTTGTCAGCTTCTCCACATTTTAAGTATGATTATTCTCAGCTGTATACTACATTAAGAGTTAGGACAAAGTAGGTAGGGAGATGAGGAGGTTTCAACATTAAATCTTGGCCCCCAAAATCTCCTTTCTCATAGGACCCTTTTAGAGCAACCTCTGCAGTTGGCCACAATCAGGGATCTCTGGAGAATGGAAGATACCTGATATCTTCCTATAATGAGCTTATTATAGATTGACAGGGGAGCCAAAAACAGTGGCCTTCAGCAGTCAGAGAGCCCAGTGGTATTTAAAAAGGATTGGATTAAAAGATACAGAGATAATGAAGGTATAATTCAGTTTACAAAGCAATAGACAAAGAAAGAAAATATTAAAGTTATGAAGTATAGCGAGAAGAGGGAGCCAATATATGCACTGTTCACTAAATTTCCTTTCCTAGCTCCCTTGTTGCCTCTTGGATGCCATTATATTTAAAAGTAAAGTGATGATAATTACATTGAGGTGATCAATCACTGAGAATTTTGCAACTAGTTTTTCAGTTTCCTTGTACAATTTACTATTAGCTTTTATTACTTTTTCCAAAGAAAACATGGTATGAGTGATTTAGTCCTATCCAATGATAGAAAAAAAGGATGGTGGTGGGCTTTGATTTTCCAAATAGGCCCCAATATGAATAGTTATCTTTTTATCACTAGTAAATAGGATGAATGGAAAGACACAACGGTCTTCATTTTTAAAATCTATTTAAGGTAATCTGTTTTTATCATCTATGTTACCTTAAATGTAACAATGTTCAAAGAGAGATTTTCTGGAATGAATGATTTTGTGGGGCATAGCAGGGATTGGCTAAGTTAAACATATTAATTCCTCTAGTCACTTTGAGCTCAGGCAAAATAAAAAAATAAACTAAAGATGATTCTGAAAAAGAAGGTACAAATCCAATTTGCTGGAATTAAAGGAGACATGTAGGCAATAAGATTTCCTTCTATTAACCCTGAAAGTAAAATAAGAAGAGAAGTAGTTACTCAATGAATTATATTTGGAATCCCATTCACCATGGGGAACTTTGAGCTTGCAGGGCTCAGTCTTTAGAAAAACATCCTTTTCCCTGCTACCTATAGAATAATCAGACTTTCTTATAAGAGTTTTCTGATTCTTTACGGTACCTGGGGCCACTGAAGAATTAGTGGAAAGAATTGATACAGGGATGATGGGTAGTTTTTTTGTATCAGAATTGTGATTCAATGTTTTGCACAAAAGAGTTTTGCAGTCAATGGGACTGGGTTAAAATTCTATCTCTGATTTTTATCAGTGCCTATATGACTTTGGATGAGTCACTCCATTTTTTCCTCTGTAAAATGACAGTTAGATCAGATGATTTCTTGAGCCCCTTCCTGGTCTAGTTCTATGAATATATGAAATACATTCACTTGTTCAGAGGGCTTCTGTCCTTAAAGTCACCATTTTGTGTTCCCTCGGTGGCCTAGAAAATTATGGATTCCAGTTCACATTTGCCTAGTGCTTTACAGTCTATCAAATGCTCTTTTTGCAACAGTTTTGTCAATTCAACGTGAATTTATTGAGTGATTACTATATGTTAGGCAGTGTGTTGGGAATAAAAATACAAACAGAAGGAATGGTAGGTCTTGCCTTCAATAAGCTTACATTCTAATATATAAATGATATATAAAGAGAAGCTGAAAAAAATAGTAGAAGAGCATGGGTATGGAGAAATAAGGTATCTGTACATGGGTATGGTAGAGAAAGTCTAAAGAAGAGCCTGCAGAGAAATGAAGATGTGGTCTGGTTGTGCTCTTTCCTTAAAATGGGAGCTTTTGAGAGGAATCAATCGATCAGAGGAAAAGACCACAGGGGCAGAGTGTACTTCTAATATAAGAAAGTCAGTGATGGAATGAATTTCTAGCGTGAGGAACCTGTTGAGGCATGGTAGATACAGAACAGGAACTTAGAGAGAAATCAAAATAGTTTGCATGAAATATTATCAACATAAGTATGACGAGACAGAGAGAGAGAGAGAGAGAGAGAGAGAGAGAGAGAGAAAGAGAGAGAGATCAAGACAGATAGACAGACAGACTAGACAGAGAGACATTGAGAGAGTCAGACAGGAAGAGAAAGAAGAGAGAATCAGAGAAAGAGATAAATGAGAGGGACAGAGAAGGAAGAGAGAAAACACAGGAGAGAGAAACAGAGAGAAATGGAGAGAGACATAGAGAAGCAGAGAGAGAGACTGAGGAAGGGAGGGACACAAAGACAGAAACAGAGATAGAAGTGGGAAGTACAGGTATAGCACATTGCATGTTTTCACTCTTTTTCAGTACATTGATTGTGCTAATTTTTCCTCTTCTTTTTCTTATTTTTTGGTCATAAAAGTAATATTTGTTATATGGGGATGGCTCTTTGAGATAGGGAGGGGGAGAGATACTTGAGAAATTATAAGGCTGTAAAAAACCTTAAGATATATTAAAAAAAAACTTTTTAAAAAAGGGAATAAGTTGCTTGAGTCTGTTCATTTTACAGGTGAAGAAACAGGTTCAGGGTATTTAAGTAAATGACCCAGAGACAATGGATAGTAAAATAGGGAGCCAGGACTTGAACTTAGATGATCTGTTTCAAAATCTACAATTCTTCTCACACTGACAACCCCTAGTGACAGTATATCTTTGATTTGTCCCACCCAGCTGCAGTCAAGAACATGAAAATGGGAGTCATGACACACAGAAAAGATTAATAATTAGATGACTTCTATAGCTCCGAAATTAGATGATTCTAGAAATGATAACTCAATTTCCAATAGAACCATAGCTAGATGAAATTATATCTTATACAAGTGTAGTTAGTGCTATTTGAAAACTTCACAAAGGTATGTTTTAGAAGGGATAGGGAAGGCAGCCACAAATTATACAATGGATGATTTTAATGTAACTGACCTAGAAGGTTAGGGTAAATGGGGGGGCATGACCCCATTTGTTAGAGTAGGGGTGTCAAACTCAAATAGAAAAGGGGGGCACTAATAAGGATTCATGAGGGTCACATATTAACTTAATTTTAAAATGTAATATCTGACTAATGTGGAAATATATTTAAAATGATTATATATGGATAACCTATATCAAATTGTTTGCTATCTTGAACAGGGAGGAGTTAAGGGAGGGAAGCAGAAAAAAAAACTTGGAATTGAAAATCTTATAAAATGCATGTTGAAAACTATCTTTATAGATAATCCAAAAAATAAAATACTATTAAAATGTAAATGTTATTATTTTATTGTATTTTTATTAGTTTTGTCAAATATTTCTTAGTGACATTTTACTTGGTTCTAGATGCACTTGAAAGGACTAAGGTCTGAAACTTCTGTCTTTGACTGTTCAAAGATGATGACTAAGGCTTAGGAGGACCAAGAGGTTAAGGACAAAAAGTTTGTCATAGGGAAGGTGCCCTCCATATTGATTCTCTGGGGATAAACCCTTTGTGCATCATAATAGTTATGGCTCTGATCTCTAGATAACTCAATCAGTCATTTATTATCAATCAATAAACATTTCTTAAGTGCCTACTATATGCCAGACACTATGCTAGGTTCTGGAGATATAAAAAAAGGCAAAAGTTAGCCCCAGCTCTCAAGGAACTTACAATCTAATTTTTGGGGGCAGACAACATGCAAAAAGATATAGAAAAATGAAACTATATACAAATAATTAACAGAGGAAAGGCACTGGAACTAAGAGGGGTTTGAAAAAACAGAGAAGGAAATGTTTCAGGCATGGGGGACAGCCCGAGAAAACGCCCAAAGTTGAGACATGGAGTACTTTGTTGGTAGAACAAGCAGGAGAGCAGGGTCATTGGTTCTAAAATTCTGTGTCAGGGAGTAAAGTATAAGAAGAATGGGAAGGTAGGAGAGGGTCTAGATTTTGAAGAACTTTGAATGTCAACCTAAACACTTTGGATTTAATGCTAAATGCAATAGGAAGTCAATGACTTGAGTATATAGTGTGGGGGAGGGACAGGCTAAAATCTGCACTTTAGGAAAATCATTTTAGTGGCTCAATGAAAATAATCAAATTAAGTTGTTGCTGTTTGTCTTTGATTTCAAAGAGTGTCAATGATATTGGAGAATGATGTCTTGACTTGTGCTTGAATTGAATTTGAGTGAGGTAGAATTTCATAAAGCCATCAGCCTCACTTCCCTAGTCCAGTAGCAGGACAAAAGTCAGGATGACTAGAGATGGCTCAGATGCACTGGGTAACTTTGGTGTCTTCAATGTCTGACCAGACTCTAAGTGTTTCATAGCACCTGCTTTGGTCACTTTCCTGGTATTTACAAGAAATTGGTCTTTCAGCACAGTGCCCGGTACATAGGAGGCACTTAATATTTAGTGATTCTTAGAAAATGAATTATCTGAAGATCCGTTGAGAGAAATATTCACATGCTTGGGGTAGACAACTCCCTAATTCATGAGACCTCTTGGTTATCCTCAACTTGGTTTATTCTTTCTACTGAGATAGTTTTACTGCGCTGTGGCCACTGTACATGCTACAGCTTCTTGGAGCCACAGATGAAAAATGGACACCAAAATTGGATGAGAACCTTTGAAAAGAATCCAGAAAGTGGATCATTAGGGATGCTAGTCCTTCCTGAGCACTCCATATACCCCAACAAAAAATAAAAGTAGTATAAAGAGAGAAGCTAATTATGCCCAGGAAAGAATGCTGAGGGATGCCTCTGGCTAGAAAGCATTATCTAGAAGAGGATCTAGCAAAGGAGTGAATTGGAGAGAGTCTTGAGGAAGACAGAGCCGTCAGTAGGCCAATGGAATAGTCCAGCTGTGAAGTGATGAGGGTCTTCTCCAAAGGGGCAGTACCAGAGAGTACCAGAGAAGAAAAGGGACATATTCAAGAAACATTGAGGTGAAATCCACAGGCCTTGGAAACAGATTAGATATGGGTGGGAATGGGGAGTGGTTTTGGTCCTCTTCAAAAATGAAGGATAACAACATCATACATACAATACCTCACATTTATTTTATTTTTTATTGAAGCTTTTTATTTCTAAAACATATTCAAGGATAATTTTTGCCAATGATCCTTGCAAAACCTTGTGTTCCAATTTTTTACCCCTTCCCCTCTCCCCCTCCCCTAGACGGCAAGTAATCCAATATATGTTAAATACGAATACCTTGCATTTATATAGTGCTTCAAAGTTTATTAAATAATTTTGTTGAAACTATGCTGCAAGGCAGGCAGTATAAGTTGAGTAGGAGCTGGGCTTCATAGATCTTTAAAAGACTAGGAGACCAAAACTCAGAGTGGTTAAATGATTTGTCACTGACCTTATAACTAGTAAAAGACAAATTCAATATTGTCATCTACTATAACCTACCCAGAAATCTTCAAAATGATTTCCTCTGGGTTTATCATTATATTTCTTTTTTTTATTAAAGCTTTTTTATTTTCAAAACATATGCATGGATAATTTTTCAACATTGATCTTGCAAAACTTTGTATTCCAAACTCCCCTCACCCTCTCCCCTAGATGGCAAGTAATCCAATTAACATTATATTTTTAATGAAGACTGAATTAGAAACTTCATTTTAAAAAAAATGTCACAACTGCCACAAGTACTCAGAAAGGCTTTTAAGTAAATGTGACAATATTAAATTCTGATTGTACAAGAGTTAAAAAACAGAGTTCCTACTAAGAGAAAAACTTTTAAGATGATCTAGTGGTGGAGTTAAAACTTAAAAAAAAAAAGCAAAACAAATAAACCCTCACATCTTTTCATTCAGATTCATAGCATCACATCTTTTTTAGAATGTGCACTTAGTACAATGGAAAGAAAACTGTATTTGGATTCAAAGGATCTCTATTCAAACCCAGCTACTTCATGTAATAATTTTATGACACTGAACAACTCATTCACATTTCTTGGGACTCAATTCTGTCAGATGAGGGGGTGGAGTTGGACTACATAATCTTTAATGTCATTTGCAACTCCAAATTTATGCTCATAAACATTTAAGAACCTATTTCTTAGTTGCCATCTTTATTACTTATTTCCAACAATTTGAGGATGAAAAATCATACTTGAAGGATTCTTTTTCCCTCAGGCTATGATCTGTGTTTCCAAAGTAATAGGATGGGGGCAGCTAGGTGGTGCAGTGGTTAGAGCACCAGCCCTGAAGTCAGGAAGACCTGAGTTCAAATCTGGTCTCAGACACTTCTTAGCTGTGTGACTCTGGGCAAGTCACTTAACCTCAATTGCCTCAGCAAAAAGCAAAAACAAAAACAAAAACAAAAAACAAAAAACAAAGTAATAGGATGCTCTACCACAGGTATGAAATCTAAGAATCTAAATAATGTCAGAAGTAGGACTTGTACCTGCACTTGTGGTCAATAGATAGATAGATAGATAGATAGATAGATAGATATAAAGATATATAGATATAGATGCTAAATATTTGCATTTTCAAATCATTGCTACATTTCAATTTGGAAGTATGGATATAACGTGGAACTTAGGGTCAGTAAGAGCCAGGTTTAAATCCAGTTAATAAATGGCAGAAGGTATTTATTAGCATGGGAAAGTCCTTTAACATCTCTGGGCTTCAGACAATATTCTAAGACTGATTCTGGATCTATAGGTGGGTTGTGATTGGCATTGATACAAAGAGATCCCACAGTAAGAAAATTTTGAGCCCTTGACACCTATGACAATTATTTTTTATAACCATTCCTTGTGACCAAATTAATTAGATTCTACCATTGCTGTGCAGAAGGGGCCCCATAAAGCCCAAACCAGGTGAATACAGTGGAAGAAGTATTTTTCTATGTTGTAATGCCACCAAATATTTCATTAGAAAGTAATAATCATGTATTCAATTAATGTGTTGAATACATGTGTTCCTTTCTTTGGCACACGCAAAATGAAAGTGCCTTTTTTTGGCTACCTACCTACAAATCTTCCCTCCAGACTGAGACTAGGTCAGAATAGAGGCAGTGAGTGTCAAGGAAGAAGCTAAAAAGACTATATAAAGAGTGGAAGAGCAGACTGTGTCCTCCCTATCCCACCCCAGTATCAGTCCTGAAAACTTGATTTTGTATTGTTCCCTGCATTTATCCCTGCTGTGATAAGCCTAAGGTACCATTCTTAGAAACTCAAAGTGTGCCTTTCTGAAAAACCATTCAAATTTGACAGTTATCAGATGTACTGAAAACAATCGTTTTTGAGAGATTAAAAACAGAGAAAGTTTAATATTTCTTTGCTCTATCTTCTCTTTTCAAATTCAGTTTTACAGAACCCAAAAGTCCCCTGAGCTTTGAATGTAAAGGTAGTTTTAAAGTACAATTTTAAGCCAAGTGAATATTTCACAGATGAAAAGACATGTGCTTTCC
Source organism: Myrmecobius fasciatus (assembly GCA_023553655.1). NCBI lineage: Eukaryota > Metazoa > Chordata > Mammalia > Dasyuromorphia > Myrmecobiidae > Myrmecobius > Myrmecobius fasciatus. The sequence continues at coordinate 1,327,645 of JAJPUD010000017.1, read as the reverse complement.
AAACTACAATATTCAGAAAGGTGGATTTTAATTTCCGCTAAGACAAAGCCAACAGAAAAGAGAATGCATATCTTAATGTACTTAAAAACTATATTATTACTTAGATGGTAAAGTTTTATTCGGAAAAACGATTGTCAATTATGATTAATATTCTCCTTATAATTAATTCAAAATCTTATTAAAATCCAACTTTTATAACTTTACATATAATAATGTTGCCCATGTCAGGACAGAGACTATGCCTCATCATTAATTTTACCTGTATCATTTCTCAGCCCTCAAAAAAAGGCAATAAAAGAAAACCTCCTTAGAAATCAGCAAGGCCCCGACCACACTCATCTCCATAATAGCACAATTTCCAATTCACGCCTCATTTTCATTAATGTTTCTGGCCATAAATTTTTAAGCATATGATAAAAAATTTCTGAAGCGGCATAAAACTAACATGAAGAGGGAGTTCATTAGCATGTGACCCTAATTAGAAATTCCATATTAACTTCCCATTTCTACTTGTGCATATCCAATAACATTGGGTCTAATATCCTGGATATGGCTTTTACATTCTTTGGGGGAATTAAAAAAAATTCTTTCTTTTTATTTTTAAACAATCTGTGTATTTCCATTGTTATTGAATAAGTCAACAGACAATGGTATCACAGCTGGGCCTTTTGTGTCCCAAATTATCCCAGAGAATTGTGAGAAGGTACTAGCACAATGCTTTATTAATGATACCAGATCATAAAAAGGGGGAAATATGCTGAGTCCAGCTCTTTCCTAATGTTGGGTGATAAAAATGCTACTTCAGGATTCAGAAGGTTAAGTTCTAATGTGTATTTTGAATAGAGTGTGCTGGGATAATTGCCTCATAAAGCAATGCATTGACCAGCCTGCTAATGGCTGCAGAGTGCAGAACTCAGCAAAGAGTGCCAAGCTTACTGGAAAAAATGCTGTGGCTTGACTTTTGTAGATTTTCCACATTAAGTTAACTTCCCCCACCCCCAATTCCAAAATGGATAAAACACCACTGTTGGTGTACCTGTCATTAGAGAAACATAAAAGCAGAAAAAGGAAATGGGTTGGTTATACAACAAAAATAAGGAATAAAATCTTGACCTTGGTTAAGAGACTAAGAAATATAAATCCTCCTCTTTTCCTTGGAAAGGTGGGGTACCATGGGTACAGAATGTTGTATACTTTGTCAGATATAATCACTATTTTTTTGTAAACAAGTTAGCTGTTCTTCTGTAGACAAAGGAAATTTGGAGAGAGGGATGACAGCATAGCTACAAATGATTATGATGTTACAAACAAAAGGAATCAAAGAACATTATTTTAAGGAGCAAAGGGAGATTTGTAGTCAAACAAGTGAGTCCTTGAATTAACAAAAAGATGCAATTAAGGCCCCCTAATATGTTGGATAGATGCCTTATGGATAACATAGGATAGGAACTGGAATGAACGAATAGGCAGACATGAATGGGTTGGGATCTGCATTACTAGAAGGCATAGCCTAATCTATCATAGATCTATTAATATATTGGCGAAAAGAGGACGCAAAACTAAAGAGCATGTCCTTCCCTACAATCTGAAAAAAATGGCAACAGATTCACTCAGGGATCACATTTCTTTAGCTTTTTTTACAGTGTCAACTTCTTTATCTAGATAAAACATCAAAATAGATAAAACATCATTTCCAGTGTACTTGGTAATGTTCCAAGGCAAAGGCTGTCATTCACATAATAGGTTCATAGGAACATCACTGGAGAGCTTATAGGGATTACCTATTCCAGTGGCTTCATCTTCCAGGTAAGGAAACTGAGCCCCAGAAAAATTAAATGAATTGCTTAGCATCAAAAAAGGGAGTAAATGGTAAAAGAGGTTTTTGAATCCAGGTCCTCTGCCTCCAAAGCCAGTACTATTTTTACTGTACTAATGAGACTCACATCTTATATTCTTTGACCCCCACTCAGTGAAGGGAAATTTCAGCCTATTTATTGAATCAATTTCATGGAAGCTATCCTTCTACTGCTATTTCAAGCTAAACCCTAATTTCAAATTTTGCCAATAAGTATGCGAATAAAGAAATGTGTGAACCTATGAAGTTCATATTAAGCTATAATTAATGGAAACAAAGCTACTGACTAAGGAGTGTAAAAGTACAAATTACAATTCAGGAATTTTCCTTAATATATTAATTATTAAAGAGACCTCAGGCAAATTCTAGCAGATTAGGTCAGAAAATTCTAAGTTCTCCAGATTTCCCCCACAAACAAAAAATAATAATAAATTATGTCTCAGGGCAAACATGTACTGGTGAAAAACAAATAATATTTGGGACAGAACAGGGATCCTCCTGTAATAACTGGAGAAGACCCAAAGAAAGACCCCAGGATTAAGGTTTAACCAATATGAAGTGTAAATATCTTCAGGCTAGCTCCATTTAAACAGCAAGCAGGAACCCTGAAGGTAGCTGGGATCAGTGGAAATCTCAGTTGGAACCACAGGAAATTTTGCCTCCTGGACAATGTGGGGATTAGGAAGTCTTAGTTTGGGAAGACTGAGGGAAACTGTACTGATTAGGAATGCCAGACCCAGCTATGCTGCTGAAATGTGGCTCTGGGTGAAAAGGAGCCAGCACAGTGGTAAGTGTAGAAGCAACAGGTCAGGGATGCTGCTAGCTGTGGGGACTTGTAAAAGGGTGGAGTTTTTGATTTGATAGGGAGAGTTGAAGTAAAGTCACAGGTACCATCTCTCCCACCCCAGGATTAGAGATGATTATATTAATAAGGTCTCATTAAAAAAAAAAAGAAAAAAAAAGAAGAAGAAAAAGAAGAAGAAGATGGAAGAAAGAGATAACACAACTGTAGAAGTTTACTATGGGAATAAGAAAGAGTGAGGTTCATTGAGGGCACTAAAGTGTAAAAAAAAAAAAAGCCTCTTATAGCCCCAAAGAGTGCCATTAAATGACTACCTGCCCAGAAAAAAATTTATAGAAGAATTTAAAAAAGACTTTAAAAATCAAATGAGAGAGACTGAGGAAAAAATTTTAAAATTAAGAAAAGAAAAAAGAACTATCCATGAAAACAAAAAGATTATGAAAAGAAAGTCAACCAATTAAAAAAGAAGATCCAGAGGGTTAAAAAAAAGAAAATAATTCTTTGAAAATTCGAATTGGGCAAGGGGAAGCCAGTGAAGCTATAACATACCAAAAAATAACAAAACAAAATATAAAGAATGAAAAAATAGAAGAATATCTGAAACATCTTATAAGAAAAACAACAAATCTGGAGAACAGATCAAGAAGAGAGAACATGAGAATAATTGGACTCTCTGAAAACTGTGACTAGAAAAAGAATCTTGACTCAATAATACAAGAAATAATCAAAGAAAACTGTCCTGAAGTGATCTTACATGAGGAAAAGTTGAAATAAAAAAAATTCACTGATCACTACCCCAAAGAAATACTACAAGGAAAATACATAGGAACATTATTGCTAAATTTTGAAATCCCTAGTTCAAAGAGAAAATTTTACAAGCAAACAAAACTGTCAAATATGTTAGAGTACACTTAGAATTCTACAGGTTTTATCAGCAGCTACAATAAAAAACCATAGATCTTGGAATTTTATATATCAATAATTAAAAGAACTAAGTCTGGAGCCAAAAATATCATATCCAGCAAAAGTAAGCATAATATTGATTTTTTAAAAAATGGGCATTCAATGAACTTGCAGATTTTTCAAGACTTTGTTTCTACACCAAAGCTAAACTCAAAAGAAAATTTAACATGTGAGAGCCAATATCAAAGACTAATTTCAAAGGACTCAACAACAAAACTGTTAATGTTTTATAGATGGAAATATAAACCATACAACTAAAATTGACAGTACATCGGTAACAGGATAGTTCAAAAGAAGGATTGGAGCAGAGCTGAGCATGATCTAAGTCTAATAAGTAAAATTGTCTAGGAAAAAGTAAAAATAGTAATTATGTTATATGAATGAGATCTAGAGGAAAAACTGATAAAGAGGCATTAGATAAAGAAGAGGGCTGGTAGTTATTGAAAAGCCATTAAATAAGAAACTATATATGTGTGTATATGTGTACACCATACAAAATCTGTAAAAATATAAGGGTGAAAGGAATAGGATAAAGTAGAGCACAGACAAGTGTGTAGATTTATGATAGTGGGACAAGGTGTATAGATTAATGGGGAAGGGATAAAAGGGGAGGGAAAGGGTGGTATAGGATAAAATGGATTACAGAAGGAAGTTTGAATTAATGGGAGTGGTATAAAGTATGTAGATTAATGGGAATGAGATAAAGAGGGAGGGAAAAGTAGAAGGTAAGGGAGGGATCAATGGATGGAAGGAGGTTAAATTATAGCAAGGCAAATTAAAGAGTAGAACTGAAGTAAAAGAGTCAGTTAAGATAGAATATAAGAGATACATAAAGAGAGAAACACAAATACTATAACAGGGATCAGGAGTAGAATTTATTAAGAAAAAAAAAGTAGGGATAAGAAGGTTTTTTTTTTTTTTTTTTTTTTTTTTTACAAAAAGGAAACCATTCATTCAAAAAATGTTTAATAATTCTGTTAGGGGTTAGGGAAAGAGTGAATAAGATAAAATGGATATCTTTAGTAAACAAAACAAGTTTGTGAGAAGATAGAAAGACAAAAACAACATTTACTTTCATTCACAATATTACATGAAAAGTTTATTATAGAGCTTCAAATCAATGCTATATAAAATCCCTTAGGGAAGGCTATTAGTGAAACAAACAAACAGCAGCTGCATTGGGAAAGACTTTCTAAAAATGGTATCATTTTAACTGCATATTAAATGATAGGATTTCAACAGGCAGAGGATGAGAGAAACGTTCCAGTTATAGGAAACAGCCTGAGAAAAGGTAAAGGAGATGGATGGATTTTTTAAGGAGGCAGAGAAGAAATTGGTTTGGCTGGGATTTATATGAAGGAAAGGGAAGAGAGAAAGCTGGAAAGATAGCATCGTGCCATATCATGACAGATTTTGAATGCCAAGTAAAAGAACATGAACTTTACCCAGTAGACAACAGGAAGAAAATGAAGTTGGGGCAGAGGAGTGACATTAACAAAAGATAATTCTGGCAGTGGTACAAAGACTGTTTGGGAGACAAAGAAGACCACCTGATTGAAAGTAATAAAAATGAGATCATCAGATGATAATCAGAACCTATGCTATGGGAAAAAGATGAGAAAAGCTGATTACTGGAGATGGGAACCAACTTCTAGCACATAAAAATGACAAAAGAGCTTTTTCATGCACAACTGGTGAAATTCACACAATCATTTGATTGAAGTCTAACTCACTGTTTATTGATTTATTGGTAACCAGAATCCTCTTCTTTTCTACTCATTAAATTTTACACAAATATCTGAAAATCTTTTTTTGACGGCAATAAGATCAAAATTCTTAGATCTAAATATGTTTCCAGAAGAGTGTGAAAAGGTGACTCAAAACCCAATATTTTCTGTGTTACTCTTTTCCTGCTTTGTTGATGGAGAAGACAAATTACTAAAAACAAGTTAAATTTCAATATCTGAATGTTGTATGTGCTAAGGAAGGGTCCTACAAAGGAGAAGAACTGGGTTGACTCTTAGCTCGGCCATTCTATATGAGACTTTGGCCAAGTATTTTTTTCTCTCTGAGCCTTAGTTATTTTCTCTGTAAAATCAAAGAGTTCTTTTAATTGGGAAGTTATGATCTATTCAAATTGTGCATCTGAAACTCGAACACATAATATACTTCTTTTGAAAATAAGAACAAAACAAAACAAAAACACAATATTCAGTTTCATGAATTATGTTTCAGCTATCCCTCTGCTCTAAAATTTTGTTTTGTTTCATCTTAAATTAGTTTTCAATTATCAGAACAGAGATGTTCACATGTATAAGTATTTAAACATTTGATAAGGTTGGGTTTTGTTATAAAACATAAAACTTGCAAAAAATAATTATACTCATCAAAATGCCAACTCCCTTTTCACTTAATAAAAGTCTATAGTTATTAAGTCAACAATTAGCTATGGTAGTAGAAGTATAAACACAAATACTATTCATTTATTCCTTTTTCCAATTTGGCATCAAGCCACTATTTGGCTGTTAGCCTAGACAATAAGAAATAACAAGCACACATAAGATCTTATTTTTGAGGAACTTGGAGTATTATCTGGATCTATGGCCTTTTCATACACACAATGCATATTAAAAAGCTGAAACTATTTCTTTGGCATGGTTTAATAAAACTTTTCATATTCACATCTTCATCCTTTACAAGTAACTATTACCATTACAATTTACCATCATTACTCATTTGCAACTTTGAAAAATCATTTAATCTCTGTGACATACTTTATCTATCTGTAAAATGCAAATAATGCTTGATGTACCCCACGGGTCTATAGTGAGAAAAAACAAAGCTGTTTATAGTTCTTAGGTCAAGATATAAATATTATTTTAATAGTATTTTATTTTTCCAAATGCATGTAAAGACAGTTTTCAATATTCACCTTTGCAAAATCTTGTGTTCTAATTTTTTTCCCTCTTTCTGCCGTCTCCTTCCCCAAGCAATCAAATATAGGTTAACCACGTGCAATTCTCCTAAACACAATTCCATATTTGCTCCTTTGTAAGAAAAATCAGACCAAAATGAAAACAAACAAAAATATGAGAAAGAAAAAGCAAACAAAAAGATTAAAATGTTATGCTTTTATGAAAAGGTGCTCCAAATCACTATTGAACAGAGAAATGCAAATTAAGACAACTCTGAGATACCACTACACACCTGTCAGATTGACTAAGATGACAGGAAAAGATAATGACGAACGTTGGAGGGGGTGTGGGAAAACTGGGACACTGATACATTGTTGGTGGAACTGTCAATGGATCCAACCATTCTAGAGAGCAATTTGGAACTATGCTCAAAAAGTTATCAAACTGTGCATACCCTTTGACCCAGCAGTATTTCTATTGGGCCTGTATCCAAAAAAGATCTTAAAGGAAGGAAAGGGACCCACATGTGCAAGAATGTTTGTGGCAGCCCTTTTTGTAGTGGGTAGAAACTGGAAACTGAGTGGATGCTCATCAATTGGAGAATGGCTGAATAAATTATGGTACATGAGTGTTATGGAATATTATTGTTCTGTGAGAAACGACCAGCAGGATGATTTCAGGAAGGCCTGGAGAGACTTGCAGGAACTGATGCTGAGTGAAACGAGCAGAACCAGGAGATCATTATACATGGCAACAACAAAACTATATGATGATCAATTCTGATGGACATGGTTCTCTTCAACAATGAAATGTTTCAAACCAGTTCCAATTGTTCACTGAAGAAAGCCATATACACCCAGAGAGAGGGCTATGAAATGTGGACCACAACATAACATTTTCATGCTCTCTATTGATGTTTGCTTGCATTATGTTTCCCTTCTCAGATTTTTTTTCTTATAGATCCAACTTTTCTTACACAGCAAGATAACTGTAAAAATATGTATACACATATTTTATTTGTCAAGTATTTTAACATAATTAACATGTAGTAGACTTCCTGCCATCTAGGGGAGGGGAGGGAAGGGGACCAGGGAGGAAAAATTTGTAAAAGAAAGCTTTGCAAGGGTTAATGTTGGAAAATTACCCCTACATATGTTTTGCAAATAAAAAGCTTTAATAAAAATAAAATAAAATAATAAAAATAAAATGCTATGCTTTGATTCAAATGCAGTTTCCACAGCTTTCTCTCTGAATGTTGATGGCACTTTCCACCACAAATTTAGTGGAATTGCCTTGAATCACCTCATTGTTGAAAAAAGCTAACAGTTGATCATCACATAATCTTGTTACTGTGTACAATGTTCTTTTGATCCTGCTTACTTCACTTATTATCAATTCATGTAAGTCTTTCCAGGCTTATAAAAATTATTTGAAAATATTTCATATTGGATCTAAATTGATCAGGAGAAAGTATGGAATTGAAAGGATACTAATTTTAAATCTGAAGATTTGAATTTGAATTCGATCTCTCTCTTCTACTTATCACCTGTGTAACTATGGGCAATCACTACATCTCCCTAGGTCTAGTTTCCTCATCTATATGGGATGGGGAGTGGTTAAAAGTATCTGTCAGGTCTAAATTTATGATCCTACATCTATTTTGTTAAAATTGGGTTTTATTTCCATGCATGTTCTGAAAAAATTATTTACATGTGCTTCAACCCCATGATAAAAAAATTTAACATTCATAGGTTATTTTGTAATAATTAACTTACAAATTAATTAACTTGGCATTTATTCCTCTCTCTTCTAATGAAGATGATAGAAAAAGGTTATTTATTTAGAGATTTATTCTTAAAATACTTTTAATATGCTTCTTTTTTTCTCCTCTATTCTTAACTAGTTGAATTAATAAAATAAATGAAATCACATTTATTGTCTTTCTCACTTTCTCCTCTGTTGTAGTGTTTGAATTGTCCTTTTCCTTTTCCTGTCCTCTGTCCCTTTCCATATAGATCTGTATTCTCATGATCTACCAGCTCATTTTCCTATTTTTCATTCTAATATTATTTCTGAAGTTTATCTCCACCATGAATCCCAGCTGTATTGAATCTATGTTACAAACCAAGAATTATTAGGATTATACTAATATCCTAAATTAATATCCTAATATACCACACTTTCCATTAATTGACTGAATAAATATGTATTAAAGACATATTTTCAAGGCAGATGTATTGTTGTAGACAGAAAGCTGATCATGAAGTTGGGAAAAAACTGAGATTAATAATGAAGATGAACGTATAGCACCACATTTGATTCTCGCAACAACTTAATGTGCTGGAAGCTATTATTATGTCCATTTTGTAAATGAGTTAAGTGAAACTGAAGTTAAGTGACCTGACCAAAGCCACATAGCAAATATGTATGTCTGAGGCAATCAAACCCAATTCTTCCTGATTTCACGTTGAGCACTCAATCTACTATGACACCTAGTCCTGCTTCTGAAACAGAATGCTTGTGTGACCAAAGGCAAATCCTTTAACCTTTCAGTACCCATGGTAACTCTCTAAGGCTTTCAGCTGTAGAACAGCTGCCAATCTATATTTAAAGAGGGAGATTCTTTACATATATGTGTCTCTGGTCCACATCTCTAAACATTCCCCCAAAAGTGAAAATCATTGTGCCATTTACTTTCAAGGACCTTAAATCTCACTTGAAGGATTTTACTTATACACAAAGATGATGGAGCTTTATAACAAGACAATCTGATGATCACTGGCTTCCCAGGAAAAATATTAGGAATCAAAAATTCACTAATATCATATTTCAAGTTCTTATAAAAGAAAATTTCCTGGAAGTACAAGGAATTAGAAGGTAAAGGCAACTCTACACAATCCAGAGTATATCAGTAGAAACATAATGCTAACTTAACAGAGAAAAATAGCCAACAGGTTTGAGAGCTTTGGGGTCAGAGTTTTGCAAGCTACCCGAGAAGAGGGACAGGGACAGGGAAGAAGGGAACAGGTACTGGTATAAAGAGAGACCTAATTACTGAGGGGATCAAGAAGGGCTTCTTGTAGAAGATGAAAGTTGAGTTGAGTCCTGAAAGAGCCTAAGTATTCTAAGGGGCAACTAAGTAACTTAGTGGATAGAGTGCCAGACCTGGAATCAGGAAGACTAATTTTCCTAAATTCAAATCTGACCTAAGATACTATCTGTGTGATCCTAGATGAGTCACTTAACCCTGATTGCTTTAGTTTATTTCTCTGTAAATATCTGTGTGATCCTAGATGAGTCACGTAACCCCATTTGCTTTAGTTTATTTCTCTGTAAAATGGGATGAAGAAGTAAATGACAAACCACTCCAGTACCTTTTTCAAGAAAATCCCAAATGTTTTCATGAAGGGTAAGACATAACTGAAATGACTGAGCAATAACAACAATAATAATAATTCTGAGATGGAGGTGAAAAGAAAGTATATTCCAGGCACAGGGGAAAACCTGTACAAAAGTATAGTTACTGAAATAAAATGCTCAGTGATGAATTGGTCTACCCACTTTGGAAAGCAATTTGAATTACTAAATACATTACAATGTCTATAAACTTTGACCCACTACTGGAAATATACCCCAACGAGGTCAATGTCAAAAAGTTAGATTCTATGTATACTGAAATATTTCTATAGTTCTATAAAGAACTGGAAACAGGTTAACATAAACTAAATAGGCAAACAAATTGTGATATATTAATATGATAGAACTTATTTTGTTATAAGAAGTGATGATGATGGAGATGAAAAATAAAAGGAAATACCAGGAGACTTACATGAACTCATGACAAAGAGAATTAAGCAGAATCAGAACAACAATGATGATAGTAATAGCAATGTAAAGAACAACAACAAAAATTCCAACTTAATGCTATAAAATAGTAAATGACAAATCTTGGCCCTGGTGAAGAGGAAAGAGATGGTAGAATAGGTGTAGAAAACTGCACATCATTTTGGACTTGGTTGATATGTTGGTGAGTTCCATTGACTTTTTTTCTTTTTCTTTAAAATTTGTTGTTAAAAGGATGGATTTCTGGGAGGGGAATGGAAGGGCCATATTGGAAAATGAAGGTAATTTTTAAAAGAAAGCTTTCAATACAAATTTAAATTAAAACAAAAATAATGCACTTTCTACTTAAGAGTGGGAAATATCACAAGCAAGCATCAACAATAAACAAAAATCCTTTCACACAAATGGTAGGAATAACAGGAGAATAAGAGTGACTCCTTGGCTATTACTTTGCAGTTTTTAATTTTTCTCTTACACACTTGTGTCTGTTATTTGCTGACATGGAAAGTTTTCAAGTGACCTGCCCCTAATCCCTGACATATCTTTGTCAACTTCTGTTGTGAATGTTAGCCTTTCTTAGATGAAGCACCAGGTCATATTGTCATTCCATTTGTATTAAAGCCATAGGATTCCTTCCCATGATAAAGAGGGTTATTTGCTAAGGACTTGAATCTTGAGCTAATCTATTTTTCTTTTCCCACTTAAAAACACAACCCCTAAACAAACCATTGCCTCTCCTGGCTATCCTTCCATTGACTTCAGCATGCCTTGTACTTTCTGTCCACACTAGTATTCTCACTTTCAATAATAAGTGCTGACATTTATAGAACATCTTAAAGTCTGCAAAGTCCTGTACATAACATTATTTCACTTGAGAACTCCAAACAACCCTGCGAATAGGTATCAAAGGTATTGCTATTCTCATTTTACACATAAGGAAACTGACATATAGGGGAGTGAAATGACTTAGGATCCTAAGTGTGGAACTGAAAGAGACGTGGCAAGTCATCTAGCCCAATACTCTTGTTTTTCAGTTAAGAAAAGGAGGCCCAAAGAGGTTAAGAGACTGACCAGAATTCCCAAAGCTAATGAAAGTTAGAGGCAGAATTTGAGGTCTATCCAAATCCAAACCTACCATTCACTATGTCTTTCTTCTTCTCAGCTTTAACAGTCTGTACCTGCTTGCTCCTTATAGGATTATTGAGGTGACTTAGTACAAACTCCCTCCTCTCTCTTCCAGATAAAGAAACCAAGGCACAGAGAGGTTAAAGTTGCAGAAAAAAAATTACTAAGCTGGCATTTGACCTAAGGCTCTCTAACTCCTGATTCAACGATCTGCCCACTATGTCATTCATGACTAACTGTAGGAGCCAGTGTTTGAAATTAGCTCTACTTTGGGCCACATAACAGAATGGAGAATTGGTATCATTATCTAGAGAATTCAATCCCAACAAACCTGACAAACATTAATGGAACAGAGAAAATGGGTTTGGGAGGTTATTCATGGCCTGAGTTATCTGGATGATTGATAGTCTATATAATACAGATCTCCAAAAATTTTTTATGAGATTACAAGACCAATTTTTGAGGTTTCAGGAGGGACAGAGCGTGTGTGTGTGTATGTGTGTGTGTGTGTGTGTGTGTGTGTGTATTTGTGTGTGTGTGTGTTGAAGGGAAGATGCTGGAGGGAAGATTGATGATACAGTTTTAGGGAAGAGACAATGTATCTTACCTCCTCTCTATTCAATTCAACTAAATAGCAACTTATTAAGTGCCTATTATGGGTCAGACATGGAATGAAATTATTCCTACTTTCAAGGCACTTACATTCTACTTGGCCAACAATTCTTAAACTTTGTAGACAATACCCTTTTATACTCTTTGAATTATTGAGAAACCCCATAAAGAACTTTTGTTTATGTGGATTATATCTATATTTATCACATTAGAAATTAAAATGTCTTGGTATTCTTGTGAAAAGATTTTTTTACTTACTGGAGTCCTTAAAAGGGTATCAGGAAGTCCCAAGTTATCCTAAATCATACTTTAAGAACTACTGTACTACAGTATACAACATGGACACAGATTAAAAAACACAAGATAATGGCAGGAGGGAGAAAACACCATTACCTGGGAGGGAAGAAGGAGTTCTGAAGCTTGGTATTTTGATAATTGAAATTAAATAGTTTTCAGTTCCTCTCACTCTTCACACAGTGGTTTCTCTTTCTCTTAGTCAATTTAATTTATAAATGAATCTTTCCTACCCCAGCTCCCTCCTCTTCATTCATTAGACATTATAGGTATGAAAGGCTGAGTTTGAGCCCAATTAAGAATCTATGTCCAATAATGGATGCTTAAAGAGTTTTGTCTTCACTGTGCAAGAACTATAATTTAGACCCCTGGACTAATGAAAATGGAAAGGACTTGAGAAAACATCTAACCCATTTTTGTGTATCATGGACCTTTTTTGGCTGACTAGTGAAGCTGATGTTCCCTTCTCAGAATAATATTTTAAAATGCATTGAAAAAATATAGAAAGCATTACAAATGAAACAAATTATCTTGAAATGGATATTAAAATACTAAAACAAAAATAAACAAAAACTAAATTCATAGACCCCAAACCAAGAATCTTTAATAATCACTCTTTTTTTTTCAGTTAAGAAAACTAAAGCCTAGAAAAATCATGACATCTAATATTACCCAACTAAGAAGGAGAATTGCAATTAATACCCTTTTGTCAGTCAATCAATAAACATTTCTGAAAGCTACTCTGTGTCAGGCACTGCACTAAATGTTAGGGCTACAAAAAAAGGTTAAAAAAAAAAGAATCCCTGTCTTCAAGGAGTTCATTGGGTAAAGAGTCTAATGGGTAAAGAGAATCTGAAAATAACTCTCAAGGTGTGTGTGTGTGTGTGTGTGTGTGTTTGTATGTATATATGCACATGTATACAGTATACATATATATCAATGCATGGTTATATATGTATGCATATAATTATATATTTACAAATGTATGTTTGTGCATTTTATTACATCCATATATATTATGTCATACACATGAGAAAAAATAGAGATAAGACATTAGTATTAAGGAGAATCAGAAAAGATGTCTTATGGAAGATGAATTTTCACTGATGCTTGATGGAAGCCAAGAAATTCAGGAGGGAGGAGGAAATAGGGAAGAAGATAAAGAAGGAGAGAATTCTATGCATGGGAAAGAACCTGTAAAAATGTTTGGAGTCAGAGGATTGAGTATCTTTGTGAGAAGAAAAGCAAGGAAGTGGGTACTATGGGATCACAGAGCATATTAGATGGAGTAAAGTGTAAGAAGACTAGAAAGTTGGTGAGGGAAAGGGAGACAGACTGTGAAGGGTTCTGAAAACCAAAAAGATGATCCTATATTGCATCCTGGAGGTGGTAGGAATACAAGAGTTTATTAAATAGGTGTGGGAAGAATAGGGATATTACGTTAGGAAGATTAATTTGACTGCTAAACAGAGACCACACTGGAGTGGGGAGAGAGCTTTCCCCCACCTTCCCTTCAAATAGCTTTAAACTTTGTGTAAAAATAAACACAACTTTGTTGACTTATATATTCTCCAAGAAAAATCCCCAAACATCCTGATCCTCTCTCGACAAGTATTTATGGCATGTATAACCCTATTAGGAAATCATCAAACCATTTACAAGAAACAACGACTGTTTCTTGTGCCAGCATCCACTAGTCTGCTTATCATCCAAAAGGGAATACTGGTGGTATATGGAAATGGAATTGGAATTCCCAACCAGTATGTTCTCAAAACTAAAAGAAACTTTTCTTAAAGAGAAAGTCCTTGCCTGAGATTTACTATTCACTTCTTTGATGACTATGTAAGTAATTATATCTATGTGAGTCCTCCTTCAATTTGGTGTAGTACAAACCCATCAGTGCCTTCTCATCCTGGCTGAGTTTTGTCTGGATCTTCCCTTAAATGTGTGTGTGTGTGTGTGTGTGTGGTCACAAGGGGTTCACCCACAATGCTAATGGCCATTCCTCTGGATCCCTGGACAGAAATTCCAATGGAATATGGGTTGCCCCTGATCTTGGTAAATGGCTTGCCCTGGTATCACTTTTTTTTAAAAAAAAATTATTTTTTATTTTATTATATATATATGCATATATATATATATTTATTAAAGCTTTTTATTTGTATAACATATGTATGGGTAGTTCCCCAGCATTGATCTTTACAAAGCTTTCCATTACAAATTTTACCCCCAGTCCCCTCCCCTCCCCTCCCCTAAATGGCAGGAAGTCCACTACATGTTAATAATGTTGAAATACGTGACGAGTTGTGCAAAAAAAATCCTATCTACAAGAAAAAAAAAAGAAAATCAGAGAAAGGAAACACAATGCAAGCAAACCTCAATAGAGAGCATGAAAATGTTATGTTGTGGTCCATATTTCATATCCCTCTCTCTGGGTGTATATGGTTTTCTTCAGTGAACAATTGGAACTGGTTTGAGACAATTCTTTGTTGCAGAGAGCCATGTCCATCAGAATTGATCATTATGTAATATTGTTGTTGCTGTGTATAATGATCTTCTGGTTCTGCTCATTTCACTCAGCATCAGTTCATGCAAGTCCCTCCAGACCTCTCTGAAATCGTCCTGCTGGTCGTTTCTTACAGAGCAATAATATTCCATAACATTCATATACCATAATTTATTCAGCCACTCTCCAGTTGATGGGCATCCATTCAGTTTCCAGTTTCTAGCCACTACAAAAAGGGCTGGCACAAACATTCTTGCACATGTGGGGCCCTTTCCCTCCTCTAAGATCTCTTTGGGATATAGGCCCAATAGAAACACTGCTGGGTCAAAGGGTATGCACAGTTTGATAACTTTTTGAGAAATAGCTCCAAATTGCTCTCCAGAATGGTTGGATCTGTTCACAGCTCCAACAACAATGTATTAGTGTCCCAGTTTTCCCACATCCCCTCCAACATTCATCGTTATCTTTTCCTGTCATTTTAGCCAATCTGACAGGTGTGTAGTGGTACCTCAGAGTTGTCTTAATTTGCATTTCTCTGATCAATAGTGATTTAGAGCAACTTTTCATATGATTAGAGATGGTTTTAATTTCATCATCTGAAAATTGTCTGTTCATATCCCTTGACCATTTATCTATTGAAGGGTGGCTTGAATTCTTATATATATGAGACAATTCTCTATATATTTTAGAAATGAGGCCTTTATCAGAACCATTACATGTAAAGATGATTTCCCAAGTTGATGCTTCCCTCCTAATCTTGTCTGCATTAGTTTTATTTGTACAGAAACTTTTTTAACTTAATATAATCAAAATTATCTATCTGGTGTTCAATTAGGAGTTCCAGATCTTCTTTGGACATAAATTTATTCCATCTCCACAGGTATGAGAGGTGAACTATACCTCGTTCCTCTAATTTGCTTACAATATCACTCTTTATATCTAGATCATGAACCCATTTAGATCTTATTTTGGTATGTGGTGTTAGGTATGGGTCAATCCCTAATTTCTTCCACACTAGTTTCCAATTTTCCCAGCAGTTTTTGCCAAATAGTGAGTACTTATCCCAAAAGCTGGGGTCTTTGGGTTTATCAAACACTAAATTGTTAAAGTTATTGCCTAGATTATCCTGATAATCTATCGTGTGCCACTGATCGACTGCTCTATTTCTTAGCCGGTACCAAAAGGTTTTGATGACCGCTGCTTTATAATATAGTTTTAGATCTGGTACAGCAAGGCCACCTTCATCTGCCTTTTTTTCATTAATTCCCTTGAAATTCTTGACCTTTTATTTTTCCAAATGAACTTTGCTACTATTTTTTCTAGATCTGCAAAATAATTTCTTGGGAGTTTGATTGGTATGGCACTAAATAAGTAAATTAGTTTGGGTAGTATTGTCATTTTTATTATATTCGCTCTGCCTACCCATGAGCACTTAATGTTTTTCTAATTGATTAGGTCTAATTTTATTTGTGTGGAAAGTGTTTAATAGTTTAGTTCGTATAGTTTCTGACTTTTCCTTGGCAGATAGATTCCCAGATATTTTATCCTATCATCCGTTATTTGGAATGGAATTTCTTTTTGTATCTCTTGCTGCTGAATTTTGTTGGTAATATATAAAAATGCTGATGATTTATGTGGATTGATTTTGAATTCTGCAACTTTGCTGAAGTTGTGAATTGTTTCTAGTAGTTTTTTAGTTGAGTCTCTAGGGTTCGCTAAGTATACCATCATGTCATCTGCAAAGAGTGATAATTTGGTTTCTTCGTTACCTACTCTAATTCCTTTTATCCAGGTATCACTTCTTGACAAATGTAGACATGAAACTATTTGATTTGTGAAGCATTGTTAGTAGGCACATTTGTATTACAATGTTTCCTAAAATGTATTTCCCTCCTTTAAGGGATCAGAGCTGAAAAAATTCCTAGGAGATGGGGAAGAGGAGGTTAAGGGAAGGTTGTAGAGGGAGAATAGGCAAGGCTGAGAATAAGACAAGACTTGTCAATTCAAACTATTTCTACTCTTTTATTAGCAGATTCATCTTGTCTTCCATGTGCTTTCCCTGTTTAAAAAGCTTATTCTCCACCCCTCACCCTACAATTGGAGAAACATATGTTCCCAGATTCTTGAAATAAGGCCAGTTGGAGATGGAAGCTCCAAACCTCAATCTGCTCATTCTCTCCGGGAACCAGTGTGAACGATTAAAGGATTCAAATTATGCCAGTTTTAAACCTGCCCCCGTGATGTCTTTATAATCTTGTCTTTAAAAGGCTGCTAAATCTCATCTCACCAGTGAGAAGGATGACCTTATTTTAAGATAACAGCAGAAAAAAGAAAAAAATAAAATTTAACTTTGACGTTTAAACCTATGAAGCCAAACTAAAAACCAACCCCTCGGAGGGATGCGAGGGAAGCTTTGTTCTCAAACTTATGGTGTATTCCTAAAAAGCAACAACACTATCAGAGCTTTGCCATGTCACTATCTCTGTTTTAGGTGTCATAATGGATTTAATGCTGACCTTGGAGAAAAGAAAGAATTGAGTTCTAATATTATTTTAGTCCCTTATTAATTGTATGGTCCCAGCAACTGACAGAGCTCTGGGTCTTGAGTCAGGAAGACCTGAGGTCAAATATGAGATCAATCTCGTCTTAGCTTGTGTGACTATGGGCAAGTCACTTAATTTCAGTGCGCCTCAGATTCCTGAAACGCAAATACTTATAATAACGCCAATTATATAGGGCCATTGTTTAGATCAAATTAGATAATGTTTGTAGAGTGCTAGCTCAGTACTTGGCACATAGTAGGCATGTAATAAATTTTTGTTTCCCATTTAATCTCTTTCAATCTTCATTTCCTCATCTATAAAAGGGGACATGATAATAACACCTACTTCACAAATTTCTCGAGGAGCAGATAAGGAAATTGTGTGTATGTGTGTGTATACACATATA
>JAJPUD010000017.1:1287588-1299947 GCA_023553655.1 Myrmecobius fasciatus | reverse complement strand
AAGGAAGGAAGGAAGGAAGGAAGGAAGGAAGGAAGGAAGGAAGGGAAGGAGGGAGGGAGGAAGGAAGGGAGAGAGGGAGGAAGAGAGGGAAGAAGAGAGGGAAGAAAAGAGGGAAGAAGAGAAAGAGGAAGGGAAGCAGGAAGGGAGGAAGTGAGGAGGAAGAACTGAAAGTCAAAATCACCAAGATCACTTTTCAGATTCATGCAATCAGTTATTTTCATAGGCATACTTCTTTAATGATGTATGACAGGGTGGATAGGAAAACCTGGGCTCAAATCCTAAACTCAAGTTCATATTGCTCTATATTCTAGGGTAAGCCACTTAACTTTTCCCTTAACTATGAAATAACCTTAACTATAAATTGCAAGGAAGTTACCAGCCTTTATTACTAGATGAATTTTCTTATGGAAGTTTTCTACAAAAGTGAAATAACAGATACAGTCCTTATCCTTAGATTACCTTTTGTTGTATAGTCATTTCAGTTAAGTCTGATTCTTCATAGCTCCATTTTCCAGGTCATTTTACAAATGAGGAAACTGAGGCAAATAGGGTTAAATGACTGTCTGGGCCTGGTTTCAAACTTGGGTCTTTCTGACTCCAGGCTGACTCTAACTCTATTTACTGTGCCACCTCACTGCTTCATCTACCCTTGTGATAGATAAAATAAGGTTGAAGTAAGGGGGGAAAAGGGAACTGCAATATTCCCTCTACCTAGCATTAAAAACACACTGATGCTGCTCACTTCTATGACTCAAAAAAGATGGCTACAGTTCCACTCAGTTTCTACCCATGAGATACAATTGAGGTTTCAAAGGAAAAAAAAACTGTCACTTGACCATAGATCTAGAGCAGTGGGGAAGGGGTTGGCGGAGAGCTCTCAATTTGTAATTTTAGAAATTGAGGCCCAAAGAGTGATTTGCCTGATATAATGAGATTAGTAAATGGCAGACCTGGCATCTGAGCCCACATATCTCTGACTTTAAATCTAGAGCTCCCTCCTATATTTATTCTACATCCCTGTCCCTTGGAACTGTGAAATAACCTGTATTCCAGTATTTGAATCAGGGTATGGAGCCCACCTTCATATCTGAAAATGAGGAGATTCAGATTCAGAGAGTAGAGGTGATTGGCTCACGGTCACATAGCTAGTTACTGGCTGAATTGTGAAGAGAACTCAGGCCTTTGGACTCTTAGGTCCAGTACTCTTTCCTCTATGCCAAATTGCTTCTCCTTTCTAAGAATGCAACATATAAATGAAGGTCATGGGTCTCTCAGATAAACCCTATTCCATAAGAGAATACATCCAAGAACTTGGGCTGAAGAATCCTTGTTTTCCAGTTTCCTAAATCTTCTTGTGGCTTGTAGATGGAATTTCTCTTCCTTGTTTCAAGCACTGGCTCTTCAGGTCCATTATAACTGTATGTTATCTTCTCTAACTTTGTACATCTGACATTTCTTCTGAGATAATTCAGTTTTGCTTTGCTCGTAGAGCACAGCACCTTTCCTGATCAGCACACGCTATGCTGGAACATCCTATGACAGTCCACATCATGCAATCAACTGATTCTATTTATCTACAGTAACCTATCAAAGAAATTGCATGTTGTTGTTCAGTCATGTCTAATTGGGAATGATAATAGAATGGCTTGTCATTTTCTTCTCCAACTCATTTTACAGCTGAGAAAACTTGGGAAAACAAGAAAATTTGCCCAGAATCACACAACTTAAAGGTGTTTAAGACAATATTTGAATTCAGGACTTCCTGACTATAGGTCCAAAATTCTATCTGGATAATGCCAAGGAATGGTATCTCAAGGCTGTTTTCAGGAAAATATTTTGTTATTATTGTGATTGTTGCTGTGGAGGATACCAATTTATTAGGGGGTGTTTGAAAAATATTCCAATAACTTTAAAGTATTTTTTAAATTAGAAATTAATTTCATTGGCATTATGAAATACATTGCTCTACCCATTGTAGTTCAGCCTTAGTTTTGCAACTTAACTTTGGGAATTAGAGAATTTCCTAAAAATTGACATACTCAGCTCACATAGCCATTATGTTTCAGAATTAGGAGTGAACCCTGATCTTCCTCACTCCAAGACTAATTCTCTATTAATATCACTTGGACATCTCTGAAAAGGTTGTGTGACTTATAAAATCTGGGCCCAGTTCATTATTTTTTTTACTCATAGAAAGTAGATAGACTGATGGACTTAACTCAGTGAGTTATCTCTCTAAAGGAATAGTAAAATTTGAACAACATGCATTCTTCAGCCCTAAAGCTTTTCCACTCCCCTAGCATGGATGATTAAACCAATCTCCTGGGTACTGAATACCGATTTGGAGGCCTTCCAGTATTTTAGAGCTCCATAGAGTTATCAGATGGCATATCAGAAGAGGGCAAATTAAAAATGCTTTTGATTCATCAGAATCCTTTTTTCTCTTTGTACTATGTAAAGACTATCTTAGAGGATACCTCAGATGAACAAAATTCTCTTGGATTTATGACTTTCTTATTGTTGATGTTGAGTGGACTGTTAAAAAGAGTTAACTCCGGTTATGACTATTATAGAATCTCATATAATTTTAAGTGTTTGGGGGAAAACTTTTAAAACATTGTATGCACAATATATGCCTTTGTGGGCAGCATACATCCTTGTATGCAGTGGATAGGGTGCCAGAACCAGAGTCAGGAAGACTTATCTTCTTGAATTTAAATCTAGTTTCAGATACTTACCAGCTATGTGACCATAGGCAAGTCATTTAACCTTATTTTATATATATATATATACATGTATATATATATACACACACATATATTTACACATATATATACAATATAGAGCATGACTGAAAAAGACTAAATGCATATATTTATTAGAATATAATAAATATGATATTGTTCTATTTATTTACTTGTATTCCTATGCTACAGAATAATCTCCTTTCCCCAAAAGATCATTGCTTCCTTATTATGTGTAATATTTCAATAATAAATACCTACAGAGATTCCACTAGGAAGAGTGGGATTTAGAAGTCAATTTCACAATCTCATTTTATGTCCCTCGTTACTATTTTATTAATTAATGACTTAGGAACAAGGGATATGAATTGCAACATGAATGTTATAAATTGGGGACTGTGGTGAAATTTAAATAATTAACATTTTATTTGATTGGTTTTTCAGTTTAATTCAGTCTGCATTTGTTCATTAAATACTCATCTAGTGGCATCCGGGACTTTCTGGCTCATTCTCTGTACAGCACAGCTTCACTTTTGTCTGCATTGGTATTTTTCTACTACTCCTGAAAGAGGATAAAGAGTTCCCTGGAGCACTGTTGCTCTAAGAGGCAGAGGGATATCTGCTGTGATTCAGGGAAGAAGAGAGCTCTAAGAATATGAAATATTTCCGCATGGGAAACTAAGGTGTGTGCAGAAGCTAGAGTGAAAGTAGAAAGTCTATTCATCAAAATGTGCAGTTCCCATTTCAAGAAAGGCAAAATAATATTAAAGGAAGGCAACTTGGATTTGGAATATTTTAATGTCCGTGGCAAGGTAGGGGAGAGGTGAGGGAGCATCTGTTAGATCTACCAGGTTTTATTTCAAGAGAAGAGGATGCTTAGATGAACCAGAAATATATATTTGATCTTCTGCTAAAGAACATTTAAACTGATTCACTTTCTGATTTAAGCAAAGAGATAAGAACACTTTGTTCTAGAAATGGAATAGGTCAGGGCAATAGCTCCTGAGCTACTTAATACAGTGAAAGCCAAAATTAAACCCAAATTCTGAAACTTTATGGGACTTCAGTTTCTTTCAATCAGTCAAGTTTATTGATCAAGGCTATAATCACATATGAATTAAATGTTTGTGTGTATATTTCCATGTATATTTCCAGGGACACAGATACCCAAACACCTTTTGTCTTAGGTATTAATATTGCTTTTAGGTGAACTACTTAGTCAAGGTCTGTAGTTATTCAAGTGTTTGTACTTATAGGTGTATGTGTGTATACATATGCAGACTTGCCAACATAATCATAAATGTTTGTGTAGGTGACTATGTACAAACATATAAAATAATACTTGCATGTCAATCATTAAGACTATATGTCAATCTACTATATGTCACATGGCACTGGGGATATAATTACAGTGAATGAAACAATGCCCATAAAAAAGAATTTTATTTTTCCAATAGAGGAAAGAAAAACATATATAAATGTAACTAGAATAAATATAAAGAGAAACATAAATATATGTAGATAAAAATAAATATAATAATATTTAAAATATAAGTAAACATATAGAAAATAAATATAAAGTAGTTAGGAATGGAAAGTACTACTTTGGGAGGAGGGTTAGAATGGTCCCAAAAGGTTTTCTGTAGAATCTCTTTCTCTCTGAGTTGTGACTTGAAGGAACAAAGGGAGCGAATAAATAGGCATAGCAGATAGCCAGTGGTACAATGAGGGAAAGGGAAAGGAAGGGTGTCTGTGTGCGTGTATATATATTTATATACATGCATATATATATATATATATATGGATAGGTATATGCACATTTATATATATATATACACATATCTATAGATAGATAGATGGAGACACACAGGCGTGTGTGTGTATGTGTGTGTTTACTGCCTTTTGTCAGTAAAGGCAGGGAGATGAGGAACAGAATGTCATTTGTGAGAAAGAGGGAAAGCCAGCTTGGCTAGATCACAGAATACAGGAGAGGACATAATACCCAATGAGGCAGCAAAGACTGTTTGGAACTGGATTGTAAAGGTCTTCAAAGCTAAACTGTCGGTTTTATATTCCATCTTAGGTGATAGGGAGCTCCTGGAGTTTATTCAGTAGGGGAGTGACATGATCAGATCTGGACTTAATGAAAACCCCTTTAGCAATTATGTAGAGGATTATTGGAGCAGAGAGAGAATTGAAACAAGGAGTCAATTATAAGACTTTTTAATAGATTAGATGAGAGACTGAGTCTGAACTGAGGTGTTGGCTATGTGAGTGAGGAGCAAGGGTTGGAGGCAAGATGCAAATGATGTCATGGAGGTAGAAATGGCAAAATTTGGGGCAACTCCCTATATGTGTGAGGACCCAGGGAGAATGAGAACCCAAGGGTAATGCCTTGTTTTCAGATCTGGGATAACAGAAAAATGGTGGTACTTTTGAGGGAAATAGGGAAAGAAAACAATTTCCTTTAAATTAAATATTGCAGACATGTTGAATTCATGGTAATGATGGAGATCCTTGTATTAAACTTTAGAGC
Source organism: Myrmecobius fasciatus (assembly GCA_023553655.1). Classification (NCBI taxonomy): domain Eukaryota; kingdom Metazoa; phylum Chordata; class Mammalia; order Dasyuromorphia; family Myrmecobiidae; genus Myrmecobius; species Myrmecobius fasciatus. The sequence goes on along the minus strand of JAJPUD010000017.1, from coordinate 1,294,667 downwards.
TAGAAGAGATTTTAAAAGTCAACTTATCCTTTTCCCTAATTTTATAGATAAGTAAACTGAAGTTCATAGAAGTTGAGACTTACCCAAAGGTAGTTGAAGAACTAGGGATCGAGATAACACCTTTGATTAAAATTCCAACAATATTCCTATTGTACCACACTGTCTCCAACTTTAATATTGTTTCAATTTGATAAACTATTTTTTCCTTTTTTGCTCTCCCTCTTTCAGATAGAAGAAGACAGAAAGTAGAGAATGGAGAGTTCTTCCCAGATCTTTCATTTGTGGAGGGCACCCAAGGCAGCCATCTCTTCTATTCCCATAGACTGTAATCTTGACTTCACCTTGCTTTTGTTTCAGTGCCCTTTCCCAGTCTCTTTTCAGGTTCTTTTTATGTACTGTCTTGCCCCATTACAATGGAGCCTCTTGAGTGCAAGATCCTTTTTGCTCCTCCCCACATACTTTTTGCATTCCATTTGCTTAGTTTAGCACAGTGTGTGGCACATTGTAGGTACTTAATAAACGTTTACTGATTGACTGCTATTAGTACTGTGAAGAACTCTGCTTCAGAATTTAGCTCTGGAGTGATGACAAAGTATCTTTGGTGGAAAAGATAAATGGATAATATTTATAGAAGGATTATTTGAGAGGAAGATAGATTCATCATAGATTTTATAGTTGAATTAAATCATAGATTTTATATATAGAAGGAAAAATAATAATTCTTCACTCATCCATGAAATATATGTGGAAGGAATGATTCTCTCATTGACAACCCCAAGCATCAATCAATATATAACTTTGTATTGAGCCTGGAGTTCTAGAGAATAGAACAAAAAGTAGTAAACAATGTCTGAACTTAAGAACATTGGATCTGGATGCAAAAAGAAGATTAATATTTATAGAACAATGAATGAATAGGTGACTAAATGGCAGGTTGATGGAAGTGGACAGAGATTCTGTCTAGATTCAGGTCCCAATCTTGACTCATATTGGTTTTAGGTCCTCAGGCATTTTACTTAACTTCTCAGTTTCCTAGGAAGCTCACAAAACTGAATTAAAGAGAATCATAGAGGGATTAAACCACCTATCTGGAACACTGATACCCTTTCCCCCAAATTCTATTTGGTCAAGTGCTAGATGTTATGTTATAGACTACATAATGACTCAAATGATGAGAAGAGATGTAAAGTAGAGTATTCATTGACTTGGAGGATGAGAAGAGATCACAATATCACTAAATAGTCAAAGAAGGCTAAATAAAGAAGGGATGATTCAAGCATGGGTAAGTGCATGAACTAGGAAGATTAGAGGAGCAAAGGTATGGGCTCAGGAATTACTTCAATGTGTGATAGTGATAATCCTGAGAGTCCCTGATCTAGAGAAGAGAATTGTATCAGAAATTGGGATGGAGATAAAGTTGATTAGGTATTTGGGATTGTGGAGAACTTGAAAGCAAATTAGTGAAAGTAGGTAATTTAATGCATTTCACATGGAAGTATCAAAGCAAATCTTCCCCCGGAGAGCTAATAACACCTACTAAATTAGAGAGCAGTGAGTCACTCCACAGAATTCTTCACAATCTCTAATCCTACCAGCATCAGAACTGGCAGAATCAGAAGAGCCTCAAGCCCATTTCTTCCAAAATTTAACTAAACTTTCATGAACTGGGTATCCAAACATGGTCCCCCTAAAAATGTGCTTAGGAATAAATATGCCAAATTCAACTAGATATTTTAACCAGAAATTATGAGCTGGCCTGAAATCAGAAATGAGTTTATTATGTTCATATTTCCTTCACAGCAGCATGTAAAAATTTCATTCAAAATATTTTAGCACTAGCTAGATTAGAAATAAAACAAAGGATAGCTTTCTAACCATTCTGCAATAATATTTTTGCTTAATGTTTCCAGCCATGTCAAGTAGAACATTCTCATAAAGTGCAATATATACATTAGGTGGTGAGCATAAATCATCTGTAATTATAATATCCTTCACCCTGAGAGGCCCTTAGTGTTTTCCTTATAAAAGTTACACAGTTGAAAACTGCATACTGCTAATAGATCAGCCCTTACAGAAAATACAATTATGCCACATGCAGGGACTGGAAGTGGTTTTGCACGCATGCTGCCTCAGTGTATGAGACAAAATAGCTTCAACAGTGGACTTAACTACTGACTGGCCAGATGCTTGGCCTGTAGGAAAGGGGCAGCAGAAATGAAAAGGCCATATTAGCTCATTATACGTAACAGGGATCAGGGCACAAGAATTAGCTCTTTATTACAGTCAAAAAAAGTTAGGAAAGTAAACCTGATTAAGAAGAACATGAAGATTCTAGCAGTCCAAGGTCATTCATCACTGCATCAATCAATAAGCATTTATTAATAAATAATAATAGATAAGGGAATTGTGCTAGACATCAGAGATACAAAAATTGAAATGAAATTGTGCCTACCCTCAAGGAGTTTAATGTAACCATATGAAAGATGGGGAAAAGGACTAAATTTGTGTTTAAATCCATGTGGGGTGATGAGGAGGAAGGCAAGAAAACAAGTATTTATTAAGTGTCAGTTACCTCCAGTTACTATCATAAGTACCCCATAAATTTTATTTCATTCAGTCTCATTTTGACTTGGAAAGCTGTAAAATTTTAATTCAGGTCATCACCTCCTTTGCAACTTGAGAGTTTTAGAGGTTCCATATACAGAGGGAACACATGTAAATGTATGTAAGTATATGTATGTCTACATACACATACATCTGTATAAATGTACATATACACGTTTGTATATGTAAATACATATAAAATAAGTATGAGGAATTATTTTTTGGAGATGCGGAGGAACCACTAGCAGTTATGGAGAAAAACCTTTATCTTTGTGGTGGGATCTTAGGGGACATGGAGAATTACTGTCTTAAAGAAAATGAATTGTGAACTCCACATGGTTTCTTTTGCCCAAAAGGACCTCACATCTACTTATATGAATTCTTCTCCTCCTTCAAGGTTCAACTTAAATTCCACTTCCCTCCCTGAAACCTCCCTGCAGTCTCCAGGGAAGCATTACCTGTTGGGGAACTGGGGGGAAGCTAGGTTTCTAAGAGTACAAAAAAGAAAACAAGTTTGAAAAGTAAATACCTAGAATGAAGCACAGTTTGTTATTAGCATTTGGGGGATGTTAGAGAGCACCATTAAAAAGACAGAAAAGGGAGTGAATTGGGAAAGAAAAAAGATGAATGAGAGAGGAACAAGAAAGGAAGGGCTCAGGGAGAAGCAGCAGGGGTAAGGGAATTTTGCCTGAGGAGTCAGTGAGTCCTAGAAATTATGGGAACACTGAGGTGCAAATTTGCTAGCTTGAGAACTGAAAAAGTACCAGGTGATTGGGGTGTTTGCTCTCCAAATAGGAAGGAGCTTTTTCTAGGTGGAGAGTCTGGATTAGTAAATAACTGGAGTCTGGGTCCCAGATTCTAGCTTTATCATCAAATGGTAAGAAAAGAAAATATTATCAAAAGAAATTCCAAGTGAATAAAGTGATGGGTGTTATCTGATCTAGTTTCTAAGGCCTTGTGCCTATCTGGGACTTGGCTCAATATGGCCTTAGGTATGGAAATCCTCTCCCCCTTTTTAGGACTGGTATCTGATGACTTTCCTGGAGTGACAGTGAGCAATTTTTTTCCTATTAAAATATAAGCTCATTATGAGTAAATAAATTGTGTTATATGATTGTCATGGAATGCTATTGTTCTATAAGAAATGACAAAAGAAGGGGTAGCTAAGTGACACAGTGGAGAGAGCACCAGCCTTGGAATAAGGAGGATCTGAATTCAAAACCAGTTTCAGACACTTAGTAGTTGTATAATCTTGGGTAAGGAAGAAGGAAAAATTAAAAAGGAGAAGAAAGGAACAGGAGGAGCAGAGAAAGCAGAAGAGGAGGAGAAGGAGAAGGGGGAGAAGGAGAAGTAGAAGGAGGAAAAAGAGGATAAAGAAAAGAAAAGGGGAAGAGGAAGAGGAAGAAGAAGGAGGTGAAGGTGAAGGAGGAGAAAGAGGAGGAGGAGGAGAAGGAGAAAGAAGATGAAGAAGAAAGGAAAAAGAAAGAAGAGAAAGAAGAAAAAGAAGAAAAAGATAAAAGAAAAAAGAAGAAGAAGAAAAAAAGAAAAAGAAGAAAGAAGAATTAGAAAGAAGAAAGAAAGAAGAGAATAAGAAAGAAGAAAAAAGAAGGAAGAAGAAGGGAGAAGAAGAAATGATGAGATGAAGGGGATGATTTCAGAAAAATCTGGGAAAACTTAAGATGCAAAGTAGAGTGAGCAGAACTAGGAGAACATTGTACACAGTTAACAGCGATATAGTATTGATGATCTTAGATACTCCAATTAATAATGAAAAATTCTATCCATCTCCAGAAAGCAAACTGATGATTGAAGCATATTTTTAAAACTTTATTTTTCTTGCTTTTTTATTTTTGCGATATGGCTAATATGGAAGTATGTTTTGAATAATTTTACATATGGAATGGATATTGTATTGTTTATTTTTTCTATGGATGGGGGAGAAAGTGGAGAGAGAAAGATAATTTGGAATTCAAAATAAACATTTTTAAAAAACAAAGACTAAAAAAAATGTAAGCTTCTTAAGTATAAGACCTATTTCAGTCATTTTTTAAAAATTTCCAATGCCTAGCACACAATAGGTGTTTTTATATGCTTGTTAACTGTTTATCTAGAGGACTTTGAAGCAGAGACTAGCTGAATACCTGTCAAGATTGTCATAAAAAGGATAGTTAAGTATGGATTATACTATATAGTCTCTGAGATCCCTCCCTACTGTGAGTCTAGGGAGCAGTCTCAGAAAATAAACAAAAATCCTGTTATATATTTTGCTCTGTTCTCTAACTTTTTCACTCCTTTTCCTCCTGATATAAAAGAAAGAGTAAACTGCATTAGAATCCTTATATTCTCAATTGGAGTTCAATTTTTCTCTTTCATGTTCTTCCTATTCCCTCCTGGTGCTGTATTAAACCTGGTTTTCCATTCTCTTACAACTAGGTGGCACAGTAGATAGAGTGATAGACTTGCAATCAAAGAAAATCCAGTCTCAAATACAACCTATGTGATCTCAGGCAAATCACTCGGTTGGCTTCCTAAGTTTTCTCATCTCTAAGATAAGAAAAACAGCTACTCCTTTCTAGGATTGTTGTGAGGATGAAATGAGATAATATTTATAAAGTACTTTGCAAGCCTTTAAGTGAGATTATTATTAATATTATTATTTTTAATTTCCCTTGTGTTCAAAATTACAAGGAGATTAACTTAATAGTGGAAGAACAAAAATTCTTAATAGGGAAAGATGAGACTGGGGACAAAATGCTAAGCAGCCCAATTGATATTCTCTCTGTTCCTCCCTCATCACCCTCCATCTCCACACCTGCCTAACTTTGCATTGACGGTCCCAAACACCTGAAATACAAAGCCTCCTCACCTCAATTTTATTAGAATCCCTGTCAAGATACAGCTACGACATCAATTTAACTACTTTTTTGATCCTTCAAACTGTTAGTGTCCTCCCTCCCTTCCTTATATTTAGAGTAATATCTTGAACAATGTTGATGTATTTCTTTTATTATACATTTATTCTTTCTCTTTTTATAAGTAAATAGTATCTCTCTCAATGAAATATAAATTCCTGGGAATTTTACTTTTTGGCTTTGCATCTTCAAAGCCAGCTCAGTGGCTGGCGCAGAGTAGGTGCTTAATAAGTAAATACCTAAAGAATAGTTGTTTGAAATAATGGAAATTGAATGGAATGGTTAAGCATAATAGTATGGTTCCCTATCCTAGGATAAAATAGAAATTCCTTAGCCTGTTTAGTTCTGGTCTAGGCTTCCAGACTTATTTCACATTGCTTGTTTTGCACAATCTGCTTTCCAGCCAGTGACCTACTTTCTGCTCTCCAAACCTGGCATTCCATTTTTTTTGCAGCCATACCTTTGCACAGGTTGGCACTATGTTACCCTAAGGCACTTCTTCCTTACCCCTTTCTTAGCTCAAAATTCTTAGCTTCTTCCTGAGCTCAGTTCAGTTCATATCAGTCTTTCGATGTCTACTTTCAGTAGTTGTTATTCTCTTCCTCCTCAAAATATAACATATTTGCTTAATTCTTGGATCTGACACCTCTGCCTTAGAGAGTTACTTTGAACATAGAGAAGACAATGTCTTGCTCAGAGAAATAGAAACAGTATGTGGCAGAGGCAGGATTTGAACCCAGATCATCTCAATTGCAAGTGTTCTTTTTAATCCCCTTTAGGGAGGCAAGGTGGTAAAACAGAAATAAAGTTAAATCTCTGGAGACAAGGAATCGGCGTTCAAACCCAGCCTCTGTGCTTACTCTGTATCCTTGTTCAAATCATTTGAACTCTCGTGTCCTCAGTTTCCTCATCTGCAAAATGAAAGCGTTAGAGCAGCTAGACTCTGAGGTCCCTTTTACTTCTACATCCATAATTCAAACATTTCACCTGAGAAATGTTTCTCTGAGGCATTTTCTGGAATCACAAAATAATGAAAACAGCAACAACAGAGTAATTTGCTTCTTTGAGGAGTAATACCCAAACTAGAAATAATAAGAAATAGTGGATGGGAGATAGGGGTGGATGTGCACCCAGAAGCAGATGTTAGCCATAACAAGACAGTATTAAAATAGCCCTTTTCTTCTTTCCCTTCAATCCTCACAAAGTTGGAATACACACATATAGAAAGATAGTGTGGAGGGAAGAAAATGTGCAGAGGATAGAAGGAGGGGAGGTTGAGGGAGAGAGGGAAGACAGAAGAGAGGGAGGGAGGTGAGGGAGAGGAAGGAAGGAAAGAGATACAGAGAGAGAGAGAGAGAGGAAGGGAAGGAATGAGAGAGAGAAGAAGAAAGAAGAAGAAAGAAAGAAAGAGGAGGAGGAGGAGAAGGAGGAGGAGAAGGAGGAGGAGAAGAAGAAAGAGAAGGAGAAGGAGAAGGAGGAGGAGGAGGAGGAGGAGGAGGAAGAGGAGGAGGAGGAGGAGGAGGAAGAGGAGGAGGAGGAGGAGGAGGAAGAGGAGGAGGAGGA
>JAJPUD010000017.1:1276939-1287578 GCA_023553655.1 Myrmecobius fasciatus | reverse complement strand
GGAGAAGGAGAAGGAGAAGGAGAAGGAGAAGGAGAAGGAGAAGGAGACGGAGAAGGAGAAGGAGAAGGAGAAGGAGAAGGAGAAGAAGAAGAAGAAGAAGAAGAAGAAGAAGAAGAAGAAGAAGAAGAAGAAGAAGAAGAGAAACAGAGGAAAGGAGAGGAGAGGAGAGACAAGAAAAAGAGAGAAAAAAGAAAAAACAGAAGAGAGAAAGTTTGTGGAGTTTGGAGTATGTTATGTAAGCAAGGTTTTTTTAAGCTTTACTGCACACACTGCTATTTCAAATTATTTTAAAATAAAGCAACTTTCATAGGCCAGAGGCTATTTTCCCATAATTTTTCTTGGTATTGTTTATACTGTATTTTTATGAGTTTCAGTGTTATTACAGAGTTTTCAACAATCATTAGGTAGTGTGTGTGACATAATTGAATACAATTTTATTACCCCAGTGAACAGATATAAATATTTAATTCTTGTGCACCACATGACAATGTATATTCTTTTGGTTAATAAATCTTTTTATTGTTTTGCTCCTAGGATGGGTACCTTCTGCTGGGGTGTGTGAGAATTTTCACTGATGTACTATTAAACTCATTAACTCTCCTTAAAATCCTAGGTGGTACATTTTTATGTAAAACCAAATAGTTTCTTTCGAAATTAAATAGCAGGTGGAGTTGTGTTGCTCTTTTATTACTCTGTGTGTGTGTGTGTGTTTCTTCTGCATCCAGGCCCCAGATTCTACAGAATGCTACACAAGATGAGGATGTCAGGAGACCTTCACCTTGACCTTGCCAACTTGATCTTGGGTATGCAGTCACCAAGAGGACTTTGTCATCAAAGACATGACCATTGCTCTCATTTGCAGGGAACAGCAATCTAATCTCACCCAAGAGGGTGAGGGAGTAAACATATAGCCCTCAGCTATCAATCACATGTTGGGAAACCAGCAGGTTCCTTAGGTAGGAACCCTCTCACAGGCTGTCCAAAGACACCGTTTTCCTCCCTGGCGTGTGAAGATGCCCTGAGGCATTTGTGAAATCCTTTCTAATATGGATGATTAACCTTTTGTCTGCCAATATTTCTTTCTTTTGGGGGGCAAGGAGATCATGGCAAACTGATTTGGATATCTGGAGTGAATAACTCTGCTAGCTGAATGAATTGAACATATATCTGAGAAACCTTTTCTTGACTGCAGTTAAATGAATTTTGCTCAGATGTGATGACTGGGAAACAATCTCTATTTAGCAAAACATGGATAAATATGCTCTGAAAACCATGCCCATAATGCAATATGCTAATGCAGCAAAGAGCCCAACTGGCAAAATTTTTACTGTCACTAGCTCCCAGGGAAGAAAATTGCACTAAGTTTATTAGGTAATTTCAACCTATATAAATCGGAGGAATCCTCCAAGTCTTCTGCTCTGCTAACAAGAAAAGGTTTCTGACAGACGGGCAGCCAGAAAGATTTGATCCCCACTGTTTCTGTTTATATAACAAATTGTTGTTTTGTTGTCTGAAGGATCTGTAGAAAAGCTTAATTGAAAGGAACCCCCCCCATAAAATTATCTGCTTTATCTTTTTATTATCCCTCTCTCTAACTCAAGCTCAATATAGAACAAGCAGCTTCCCCTATGGAACATGACCTTCTCAGCAGGAATGGAACACAAGGGTCTTTGTTAATAGAACAGTTCATGAATGAGAGAGTGAACGAAGCAAGAAGCCTTCCCATTGTCATAACAGTGAGGATCAAGACTTATGGCTTTCAGAAACTTACTCAATTTTGCTAATGCGAAAAAGAACATACCTATGATGGTTCATCAAAAAAAATAGTCTAGAGTACAGAAATGGCTTCCAAATAGAGTTTAAAAAATTTATTTAATAATAATGAATGTCATTAGGAGTGTGGAGTAACAGAAGACCAGACTCAGAGTCAAGTTATACTCCTGAGACACTGGCTGTAAGACTCTGGGCAAGTTACTTATCCGTAACTCTCTAAGTAGCACAATTTATCAATAAATCAGTTAGCACTCGTTAAGTCATGTGAGAGGCAGTGATGTGGCTTAAGGGATAGAAAGCTGGCCCTAAAACCAGGAAACCCTGGATTCAATTCCTCACTCTGGCCATGATCCTGGACACATTACTTCCCCTCTCTTAGTGCTCCATTCTGGGCAGCTCTCTAAGACTATATGCCATGAAAAGGGGCTATTAATTCCATAGGTCAATAAAATGTTTGGTCCAATTGCTAGCCTTAAATCTGTATGCTATGCACTGTAGCTACAAAGAGAAATGTGAAGCAATCCTTGCTTTCAAGGAAGTTACATTTTAATGGCACAAACCAACGGATACCTCTGTAGCCATTTACAAAATAGTTAAAAGGTGATTTTTGTTGGGTGGGGGAAGGGGAAGGGATCTAGCATCTGGGAGATCAAAAAAGGCTTACTGTAGAAGTTGGTAATAGAGCTGAGCCTTGGAGAAAAATGAGGAATCTATGAGGCAGAGGTGAGGGATGGAATCTATTCCAGACAGTGAAGCCAAAACTACATATCTGATCTGAACAAGGGAAGTATTACATTCCCTTTTGGAGATTTAAAACAAAATTCAACCCAAGTTTTCATCAGCTCTTTTGGAAGTTTCATTAATGGCAACTCAAATTTGATTTAGCATCAAATAACTTAAATTTATTATAATTTATTATTATATTTATGTAGCACAAGATATTATAACATATAATAATTAATATAATATAGAATAATGATGTGTCATTATAAATTCATTATGATATGCATAGTATGCATACTATAATATGCAGTAATTAAGATAACAAAATAATCCAAATGATTAATTGCTACATATTTATTATTACTACATCTATTTTTTAAAATTATTAAAATTATTATAATATTTAAAATAATTTAACTGTTTGCAGTTTAGCTCTTGAAATGTTAACTGCTCTATTGTCTTTCTCTGCCCCCCCAAAAAAAGCAAACAAAAAAAATCTTTATTTCAACCTCCAGAAACTGCCACAAGTCTCCTGAATACTATAGGTATGTTATTGAGTTGCACTTAAGTGGAGGACTTGACCATTATCTATCATCATGGTATATGGCTCTATCCTGGTTCTATATTCAGAGGACCTTGACTTCAGTTCCCCCTCCTGTTCTGATACTTTACTAACCTTGTAACTCTGAATAAGTCACTACAACTCTGAACTTCATTTCCTTCTTATGTGTAAAATGAGGTTTCCAAGTTCCCTTTCAATTCTAGCTTTAAGATCCCATGATTGACATTGATAAAAATAGCACAATGTTGTAGACTGATCAAGTCTTCCCAATCAGAACTCCAGTGGATTAATAATCCCTACTCATTTCACATCATCCAAGAGCATCATAACTGAATCAAATTCTTCAAATCAAGAAAAATATCAAAAAGAAGAGAAAGGAGCAGCCAAGTGGTGGATACAACACCAGCCCTAAAGTCAGGAGAACCCGAGTTCAAATGTGACCTCAGACACTTAACTAAATCCTAGTTGTGTGCCCCTGGGCAAGTCACTTAACCCCAATTGCCTCAGCAAAAAACAAAAAAGAAGAAGAAGAGAGAATAATTAAAACTCTGTAGCATATGCCACTGGAGATCGTCCTTTAAATGGACATGATTCCATTAATTAACACCATAGGCAAAGTTAATTAACTACAAATTTCCCAAACTCTAGGAACACCCAGAACAATTTTATCCATTTTTTCCTATGCTTTGTTGAAATACAAATACAATCTGACTAGATATAATAAAACAGTTTACAAAAATGAGGATGGTTTGTCAAGACTGTTCTTAATTAAGAATTCATTTGGTTATAGAGACATAGAGAGCCAAACCAGGAGTTCCAAGAGTGGGCTACTGAGAATAAGCTAAGGGTGACCAAGACCTCAGTTGCAATTTGAGTGTGCTCAGAACTGTATGGAGACTTTCATATCCCTAGTCAAAATGGTTAGCCAACTGTTGTTTGCCCCCTTTTTTTTTTCTCAAAAAGAACCATGACAACAGGAAGATGATGCCATGACTTGCAGGTTAGCCGAATGTTAGAATAATTTGTGCAGGTTTCTTGTTGATTGCTACTTCCTTTTCTAGGTGCTAAAAACAATTTTTAAATAAACTAAATCAAGCAATTAGTATTTCATATGTCAAAGAGGTAACTAACTGAACTGCGGCTGACATGGTTTTGTGTATGACGTAGGAATTTAAGCCAATATGCACAGACATCATCCATCCAATTTTATATTTCTCTGCACTAGGTAAAATACAAACTTAAGCAAAGGTCTGATAAACAGATGTCTGTAACATAATGGTTCTGAAGGTGTCATTTTCCTGACATGAAACAAAAGTACTTAAAAGCCAGATGGCAAATAAACCACAGTTCATCACTTAGATTCACATAATATAATCCAACACATTTTTCATCAATTTCCACTTTATATTTAACACAGTAAATACAAAAGTGAACTATACGAATTTTTCTTCCTCTTTCCGTCTCGTCTGGTCCTCAAATGTTAATCTCTACTGTATCTGAGGCAGTAATTACTCCGAATAAGCAAATGAGTTTTCATATAACAAATTATCTCCTTGCAGAAACAACAAGAAATTCTGTGTGCTCAACTGTTTTTGTTTTATTGAAGATTGCCGAAAACAGATTTTGCAAAAAATGTTTCCTTCCTTCTTCCCACTCTTCCAGAGTATAATTAAGACATTGCACTGACAATTATATGTATATGTTCTATTTGATTCTCTCTTTTCAACCACACTGTTGTCCTGTGTTAACCACAATTTCCTGGGAAAGAATGCTCTCTTTTACTAACAGTAGACACTTTCTAATGTTTGGTAGATTAAACTGAATTGTAAGGTATTCTAACATGCCAACGAACATTTCATACCACCACTCTTAATCCTCCACCTATTAATTCAACACTATGATGTCAGTATCAAATAGGATGCCCCATCTTTCTGCCTTCATTATATACTGTCTCCCATGCATGAAATTTCAGGTAACTTCCCATGTGACTTGGCTAATCACCTTGACAGAAATATGAAAATACCCCGAGAGTTCTGCGCACATTCACATTGGAACTGGGGTTTTGTCCATACTTAGCTTATTCTAATCAACCTATTCCCAGAAGTCTTGGTTTGGCTTATAAGCTTATATCTTTATAACCAAGAGATTTCTTAATTAATTTTGATGTTAAGGGTGGATTATAGAGAAATGGAACAGGTTCCAGGAAAGAAGGGCAGAAGAGTTAAATTCATTTTGAATTCACTTATAAAAAACATTACTGCCACTTCTCTGGATACTTACTAGGTCTTTAACTTTTCCTGTCAATTGAGGAATACCTATATGGCATTTATGTGTGGACCACAGCATGTATTCAGTGGGAATAGGAAGATGAGTGCATTAAAATTGATCATATCAAAGTTAACAATCATTATAGACCAGTCTAATAATGGTCACCAGGATTAAAAATTTGTTGAGAATTCAATCTTAGGTGAGATTCATAGTCATAGAGTATTAATGCATAGTTGCCTAGGGCAGAAAAAACTGACTACTGACAAAGAGAAAATGAAATGCAAGGATTCATACATACATACATACACATACACTCACACAAACATATACACATACACAGAGAGACAGAAAAACACACACACACACACAAAACAAAACTGAGAAAATCTCTCAGAAATCCTTCAGTTAAAAATGCACTATTTCTTTTTAACTGTATTCTCACTGATATGAGCAATTTATGTGTCATGTAAATTTTTTATTTCTTATTTTATTTTATTTTTATTTTTATTTTGCTTTTTGCTGAGGCAATTGGGGTTAAGTGACTTGCCCAGGGTCACACAGCTAGGGAATGTTAAGTGTCTGAGATCAGATTTGAACTCAGGTCCTCCTGACTTCAGGGCTGGTGCTCTTAACCACTGCGCCACCTAGCTGCCCCTCTTATTTTATTTTTAATAGTATTTTATTTTTCCAAATACATACAAAGATAATCTTGAACATTCATCTTTGCAAAACATTGTGTTTCAAATTTTTCTCCCCCTCTCCTCTTTTTTCTCCTCCCCACAACAGCAAGCAATCCAATGTAAGTTAAACATGTACAATTCTCCTAAACATATTTTTATATTCATCATGCTGTGCAGCAAAAATCAGACCAAAAGTGAAAAAAAACAGAAGGAAGAAAAAACAAATAAAACAAAGCATAGTGAAAACACTAATCTTTGATCCACATTCAATCTTCAAGGTTCTCTCTCTGGATGTGGATGGCACTTTCCATCAGAAGTCTATTGGAATTGTCTTGAACCGCCTCATTGTTGAAAAGAGTCAACAACATCACAGCTATGTATTATATAACTTAGATGTAAGAGTTCATGTCTTGGTTTTTTTTCATCTATACTTTGCTTTCAATTTGTAAAAAATAAGTCTTTAACATGGACTGAATTATGAGTTTTAAACAATTGCTCTTATGAATGATGTGTCAAAACTACACTATGAGGGCAGACTATGTTTCCCACCATCACCTTCTATCACTAACACCATTACTGAATGGATACTGTACTTTAACATCTTAATGCCAAGAGGATATATTGTTGAAGTCTAATGGCAAAGCACCATACTGAGAAAATTTGAGTTTTAGGTTCAGTCCTCCTTAAGGATCTACTCTTTTCCATTCCCCAAATTAAGTTTGTTCAGATATCTTGCAAATGAATGTTGCTAGTCACAAAGGAAACCAAATGAGAGTATAGATTGATTAATCAGGGTAATCAAGTAGGAAATGAACAAATAACAAATATTCTCTGTTTCATACCCTCTTATGATCAGTTAATTTAGCGCTGAAAATGTGCAGGAGATCATCTATTTTAACCACCAAATTTTTACAGATATGAAAATTGAGACATGGAAAAATGAAGCTCCCAAATCACTCAAGAGTAGGAAGCAGAGCTACTATTAAAAACCAAGCTCTTTGGGTGGATCACAACATAGCATTTTTACTTTTTCTATTGTGGTTTGCTTGAATTTTATTTTTTTTCAAATTTTTTCCTTTTTGATATCAATTTTCTTGCACAGCAAGGAATTATATAACTATGTATGGCTATATTGGATGTAACATATATTTTACCATGCTTAACATATATTGGATTACTTGCCATCTAAGGGAGGGGGTGGGAGAAAGGAGGGGAAAATTGGAACACAAGGTTTTTCAAGGGCCAATGCTGAAAAATTATCTGTGCATATGTTTTGAAAATTAAAAAAAATTTCAATTAAAAAAAATCCTAGCTCTTTGACTCCAGCTCTAGGTTTCATTCTACTCTATTACACCTATTTTTATAAGAAGCACAGCTTAATATTAAGGTAAATGTAATGTAAATTAATTTTAAGATTATGGGTTTAATATTTCTGGTCACATGAAAAGGTGCTCCAAGTCACTATTGATCAGAGAAATGCAAATGAAGACAACTCTGAGATACCACTACACACCTGTCAGATTGGCTAAAATGACAGGAAATGATAATGATAACTGTTGGAGGGGATGTGGGAAAACTGGGACACTGATACATTGTTGGTGGAACTGTGAACGGATCCAACCATTCTGGAGAGCAACTTGGAACTATGCTCAACAAGTTATCAAACAGTGCATACCCTTTGACCCAGCAGTGTTTCTACTGGGCCTATATCCCAAAGAGATTTTAATGGAGGGAAAGGGACCCACATGTGCAAGAATGTTTGTGGCAGCCCTTTTTGTAGTGGCTAGAAACTGGAAACTGAATGGAAGCCCATCAATTGGAGAATGGCTGAATAAATTATGGTATAGGAATATTATGGAATATTATTGTTCTGTGAGAAATGACCAGCAGGATGATTTCAGAGAGGCCTGGAGAGACTTGCATGAACTGATGCTGAGTGAAATCAGCAGAACCAGGAGATCATTATACACAGCAACAAGACTATACGATGATCAATTTTGATGGACATGGTTCTCTTCAACAATGATGTGATTCAAACCAGTTCCTATTGTTCAGCGATGAAGATAGTCATATACATCCAGAGAGAGGCCTGTGGGAATTGAGTACGGACCACAACACAGCATTTTAACGCTTTCTGTGAATATTTCCATGCATTTAGTTTTCCTTCTTAGGTTGTTTTTTTCTCCTCTTTCTAGATCTGATGTTTCTTGTGCAGTAAGATAACTGTATAGATATGTATACATGTATTGGATTTGTCATATAATTTATCCTATTTAGCATGTATTAGATTACCTGTCATCTAGGGGTGGGGGGTGGGGGGAAGGAGGGGAAAAGCTTGGGAAAAAAAGTTTTTGCAAAGGTCAATGTAGAAAAATCACTCATGTGTTTTGTAAATAAAAAGCTTTATTTAAAAAAAAGATTATGGGTTTAAAACTGGAAAGTCATCCAATCCAACCTCCTTTTTTGTAAAAAATGAGAAAACCAAGGCTAGGACTAGGTCACACAATTAATCAGTGGCAGTACCAAGAATAGGATTTTGGTCCCTGACCCCAATCCAGTTTACTTCTCACTGTACCATATTGACCTTAAGTCATTGTACATGTTGTCTTTACAGTTTATAGTGATAGTATTCATCTTTAGTATGAAAATAGACCCTGGTGATGAACCTTGCTCAATTCATTTGATGGCAAGGACAGGAGAATCAGAATGTCCTCTAAAATTTACTTCTGGCATTACTTGAGAGGCATCTTAGGATTGTGGACTGTAGGTACTATACTATTAGTTTTATCTTCAAGCCTCTATGTGCAGGTTCTAGTATTGACCTTGCCACAAGAGACCTATGTGATCTGGGGCAAAGTACTTCCCCTCTGGGCTGTTTTCATTATCTGTACAATAAAGGAGTGAGAACATATGGTTTCTAGGTCCTTTTCTTACTGTAATATTCTCTGAGATGTGATTTCTAGGATCTATGATCTATTTTTAAAATAAGCACAGAATAAATAATGGGAGCTGATACTGGTATAGTCTATCTTTTGGGGTATGGTATTTTTCTAACAGAATCTTCCTCGGAATGCATCTTTACAATTGTGAACATCAGTTCAAAGTAGCATTCCTTCCACATTTTGCTTGCAAAGAGCACTTAAATGAAAACAGACAAACCAAAAGTCCCTATAAGTGAAGAAGAATAGGAAATGAGGTGGCAAATTTCTAAGTGATTCACTTTTTTTTAAACATATCTAAGCTCTTTTTCTCTGCTCAAAAGATGCATTGCAAATTCTGGATAGAAAACATTTGGAAACACTGAGACATTTAATTTTAGCTGAGTGAGCCACATGTTACTTATGAAATGTCTATTTCAAGAACTGCGGCAAAGAATTAAACCTGACACTTCTTATTCTGGTCTACTACCTTCATGATAAACAAAATAGTATTACAGAAACATGGTGCAGTGGTGGTAGTGGGGATAGCTCTTATGAAAAAAGAGAAGGAAATAAGGAGTTTAGGAACTAAATTCAAAGATAAACTTTCATTAGTTTCTTGGAATCATGGAGTTATAAGGAAAGTTAACTATCACCTTGTCTGACCCCTTCATTTTGAAGAAGAGAAAAATGAAAATCAGACACAAATAGTAATGGGCAAAAAGCCACAGAATGAATTAGTGACAACACTGAGACCAGAACCTCAGACTTCTGATTTACAATCCTTCTTTCCTCTTCGATGTGGTATGTTTGAGTCTTAAACATGTGGGTGGGTAGAGCATTGGTTAAAGTTAGGAGCAGAAAGGAGAATTTTGCTAAAGAGTCTCACCTCCCATCACTACTTCTAGGATTACCCATGACATGCAAGTGAGTTGGATTGCATGGAGAGCCATGCAAAGTCACCTGTCTCACTTTCTCCTCTGGAGCCATCTGGGTCCAGTAACAAGATATCAGGATGACTGGAGATGGACCCGAATGCAGAAGGAAACCTCAGCCTTTTTAAGCTACCATTGTTAACAGGTCTCACTTTGACTGAGGCAAAGACTACCATCACTTTATCCACGGGATCACCTCATTTTCAAATACATTATGATTTTTTAAAGAAACTACATTATGATTAATCAACAAATTAGCACTCTTTATGTATCTATTATATGCCAGAAATAGTGTTAGTGCTAAAGATATAAAGACAAAACCAAATAACTTCTGCCCTTAAGAAATCTGAATTGTCCAGATTCCTTTACTTATGTATTTGGTATGGATCCAGGTATTTTAATCAATATAAAAAATATTCATTGTGATTCCATTATATGCCTTCCACTATCTAGATCCATACTGGAGAGCTAAAAATTAGGCCACTTTGTTAAAATATCCCATAAAGACATCTAATTCTTTGCTACAGTTTTATAACCTTACCCAGACTATTTTTCTAAAAGAAACATTTTGGGCTTTTTGGAAAGCATATCCCACCATTATAGATTATTTTTTTGTGAACTTTGGTTGAACTGGTTAGTATTCTATTTGAGTCAATATAAAAACAAAGATTTCCTAACAACCTAAAGAAGGAAGGAAGGAAGGAAGGAAGGAAGGAAGGAAGGAAGGAAGGAAGGAAGGAAGGAAGGAAGGAAGGAAGGAAGGAAGGAAGGAAGGAAGGA